>JAVCKZ010098089.1:0-11171 GCA_034780755.1 Lepetodrilus elevatus | reverse complement strand
CAAATGAACTCAAAAGTGAAGAAAAATCAATTTTAGCAAACAAATCCTACGGGATTACATGTCATACCGCACTATAATGGTTTTCCAATGATATTTCCAATCCTAACGATGTGTGCGTACTTGTCAATCAATTCATCTAAATATACCCGAGGAAAATCCTTAATTATTATTAGTTATAAACTGTCCAGTACACTGGTAAACTAGTTATTAAATGGAATACATTCCACAAGACGAAGAATACTGACGGCATTCAAATAACAAGTTTTCCAGCAACCGGAACATGTCTATACTAGTACTTTCTTATTGTACGGCTACTGCTGGGTACAACAGCTTTACATGCAATGCTTAGGAAGGTACACTTGTCCTGCGTAGAAAGAAGTTCGATCGTACATTTATCTATGTCAATATATACCAGCGTACTTTTGGATAATAATGAATAGCCGGGACATACTTCCAGTGTTTGGAAGATCAACATTCTAGGCTGATATTGACCATAAGTATATTATAAATATCTTAATTCTATATCTGTATTGACATCCAATATCCAAATATGTGTTGACATCCGCTGTCCATATATGTATTAACATCTCATATTCAAATATGTATTGATATGTTGTATTCACATATGTATTTATACCCCATACCCATTGTTGTATTGACATCCCATATCCATAATATGTATTGATATCCCGTATTCACATATGTATTGGTACCCTGTTTTCATTTAATGTTATGTGGTAAACATTTCATATGACATCACATATCACATCACACTGACATCACATATACACGTATATTGACATCACATATCCACATGTATTGACATCACGTATCCACGTATATTGACGTCAAGTATCCACGTATATTGACATCACGTATCCACATGTATTGACATTACGTATTGACCACATATATCCACATATCCACTTCATTTTTAAAACACAAATAGTAACATAATTAATTGTTTTATCGTCGCAAGATTCCCACAGCGACGCTAAACTCCATATTCACTCATTCACTCACTCATCCATACTATCAAAATACACCAAGAATAAATCCACTCTAATTCCCACGTCACATTTCAATGTCCACATAACGATATCTTTAAACTGTATATGTTGGCACATTCTATACATATACTGAAAGACTATGAAAACGCACCACTTATTTTCTGAGTGGTGCGTTTTCATAGTCTTTCAGTATATATTGAAAACATATGTTTTGCCATTCAGCACCGCCAAATTCAATATCAAATTCACACCTACTTGTGAACAGGCGAAAACGCTGTATACACAATTCCGTTTATTTTGATATGTGATACGACGCTGAAAACTTCATCGAGTTTTATTGACAATTGTTTTCCGAGCGTGTAGCAAGAAAAACAAAAATCGGTCCGCTATGAAAAGTGTTATTGATTTCACGCATTGACGACGGCGCAGATCGTTAGTCCAGTGTGTGACAGAGCTTCCCCTGTTTGACATCCATCAATTATTAATGTGACGAGATATGACAATAATAAAAGTTTAATATGGGAATATTGAAACGTTCCGGCTGCCTGAGCAGTTTATTGATTATCTATGCAACATAGCGGTCGATTAATCGTTGTAATGAATGTCGAAAATTTAATTAAGGTACCTTGCGATTTTAAATAGGTGGATTATTCTACAGTGCATAACTGGCATCGATAGCTTGCCAGCTGCGGGGCTCGTCCACCGTAACATTGCGGTAACGACCGTGACACTTAGGCGACCAGCGGGTAGTCTGTGACCATTAGTGCAACGTTTGCTATTAGTGCACGTTATCGTTCGTAACCATGTCAACCGTGAATGAGCTTATTTGTTCAAAGTCAAAGACTACAGGCTCCCAGGATATATAACATATGTAACACAGTACAAAATATACAAGAATTGTAATACAACAGATGTAGAAATGCACATATATTGAGAATACGTTGTTTTAAAATGAAATACTATGTTCTTATACATAAGAGCATGTAGTAGTTATTGGACAGGGTGACTCACACAAATGTTGATAACTTTCATAATAATTGATATAAACACTCTATATTAGGAACACGTTAAGCTTCTTGTGTACTTGTGTACAAAGTCACATCATCGACAATCAAATAGTCTTTGTGATATGCCTATTCTAAAACATGTTCCAAATGTCCTCCATTGCTTTGCAAGCGAACTTGCAAGCGGCTTGCATAATGGTCAATAACACGAACACATTCCTTTGCAGTTAGTACTCATCTAAGCCTGACTACAATTGCTCTTTTCGTATCAGCTATTGACTGGGGGTTGTCTACACAGATAGTGTTCAACACTTAGACAATCGTTGACTTGATGCTCTAGCAATTACAGTCCGCATTAGAACAATATCTACAGTGGAATGTGATTGCCAATTTTGCTTGCAAAGCAATGGAGCATGTTTAGAGCATGTTTTGGAATGGGCATAACACAAGGAATATTTGATTCTCGATCGTGTAACTTTGTACACAAGTCGCCCATTGCATAAACCTGACGTGTTCCAAATATATACATGATTATTAGCGGGCATAGCACAGTTTATCATTATCAGCGGTGGCTGAATAGTCCGTAGAAAAAGTACGTTTAGTACATGTTCCATTGTCTATACCCTAGTGTTGTTGTATGTTAAGTAATATGAGTGGTATTTTCTTCCAAATGAAATGGGTTCCATGCAGTTTAATTGAAATCTAAAGATATATCACTACACATGTATGTAAGGAAGGTGTATGGATCTGCAGTGTGAGGTTGTTCGGTCACTTTCAGTTGCATTGCAGACACGTGAGCTGTTGTTGATTTGTTATGCTTGTCTTTGGCCCTATTTAGCTAATTTCTGGCCCGATTGACCCCCTGTATTTCTCTGTATATAAATAACTGGGCCTTTCTCTATAAGTAGATGTAAAGCTAGTGCATGTTGAACCAATAGTTTTGCATCAGCAGCCTCTCGAATCAAACTATGATTTATATGATAAATGATAGTTGAAAAAAACTGTGGTATACCCCCTTAGTTATCAAGAAGTTGGGTGGTGTGGTGTGGTGTGGTGTGGTGTGGAGTGGTGTGGTGTGGTGTGGTGTGGTGTGGTGTGGTGTGGTGTGGTGTGGTCTGGTGTGGTGTGTGTGATCCTGTACATATGGTACTAGTGGTTGTAGTAATATTTTAATAGTGGTAGTGGTAGTAGTAGTAGTAGTAGTAGTAGTAGTAGATGAAGCCGCAGCAGCAGGAAGTAAAAGTAGTATTTGCAATACATTCGTGTCAGTTGTAGAGAAACACATATTTAGAATAGTAATAGTAGTAGTAATAGTAGTAGTAATAGTAGTAGTAGTACCGGTAGATGAAGACGCAGCAGCAGCAGATTAAGTAATAGTAGTATGTTCAATACATGCATGTCCGTTTTAAAGAAACAACTATTTAGAATAGTAATGGTAGTAGTAGTATTAGTCGTCGTCGTCGTCGTGGTCGTAGTAGTAGCATATTCAGTAGTAGTAGTAGTAGTAGCATCATCAGTAGTAGTAGTAGTAGTATAAGACGGAGGTGGTGTAGTAGCAGCAACAGCAGCAACAGGAACAACAACAACAACAACAACAACACTAGATACAGCAACTACAGTAACTAACATGCATACAAAATCTTCGCTGTAGACAAATAATTAACTGTATCGTGGTGGTGGTTGTGATGGTGGTAGTGGTAGCAGCTGTGGGTGGAATAGCTTTTGAGGAATGGAAGAGTTTCAACCGAACGCAACCCCAAGTCCAGGTAGGAATATCAATACGCTTCCGTCCTGGAAGCTATAGCAGTGCACATAGGGCTAGGTAATAATGCCTACCGCGATATACACAATCAATCATGTAGTTACAGTTCATGAGCATCCTCATACGAAGAATATTAATTACATGCAATAAACCTGAAGTACTCGTTACCCACGCTCGGGCGAATATGGAAAGGTAAATTGGTAGACTTGCAACCTTGACAGAAATTATGTTTAATAATTAAGCACCTTCATAGGAAAGTCGGGAGATTGTGAATTGATATTAATTACCTGGCTTGAGTCACGTCTAATCAAGCGTGGGGGTTATATAATAAGTTACATTACCATGACGTTCTCGATAACCCGGAATAGGCTGGATCAATGATCAATGATTTTATATATGCAAGGTAATAACGTTCACATCGCCACGAGCATGTCTTATTCATATACACTTTAAATACTAGAATATATTACATGTATAATGAATTCTATTAATTTTATCATTTAGATTTTTGTTTAAATTCCACGGGAAATATGTAATATATTTGCCGAATTAATTGTTTTACGACAATGCCATTTGATCTCATGAGGGAAGAAGAAGCACGTACGTTCTTGTTGATCATAAATCTGATACAGGTCGAATTGAATTATGCCAATCCAAATACATGCCATTTGACGTGTAAAGCTTCGTATATATACTATAACATTTTATTTGACAAATACAATTTCATAATGTGTAAAGAGGATTTTGTTAAATGCAAGTTGATAGAGTATATAACTCTTTCGAGAAGAAAGGCACTCGTTGACTATTGTATACGTAATAAACATTACCAATGCATACACACATATACAAATTGATGCAAATTGCAACGTCTTTGCTTTCGACAGTCAATGTGGCATTGTGTATAACAAAAATCGCATTCTGGTGTAAAAATTGCATACGGGCATCTCGGGGCCGGGCATCTCGAGGTTTGGCATATATATTGATATAACTAACCAGACCATTGCACAAAGAAACAATTGACTTTGAAACATATAAACGCTCATACATGATCCCCAAATGAAAACTTTTGATCGAATTAATACAGTAGGTGTACATTTTGTTTGGGGAAATATCAATAATTGTAAATGTTAAAGCTGCGATCAGAAAGAAAACGCTGTACGGGGTCAAGAAAGAAAAAATAGAAAATAAAATTATATTACCAAGATGCATGGTTGATGAAAAGAAAGCCAATGTATCTTCTGATCCCAAGAGTATGTGTACAGTGCATGGTTTTGATATAATATATGATAATGTTCTGTATTTTTGGCAGTTATACTTCCTTTGTTCCATACGTTTGCATATGTTAAGACCAAATTATATTTTTAAAATATTTATTATAAAACTTTAGGGATGCACGAACATCCAACTAGATGACTTTCTGAGCATTGTCTCATTGCAAGATCATATCAATTATAAAAATAAATAAATAATAATTCTATTGCGAACCACATATCGTATACATGTTTACTAGCTATTTGTTTGCGTAGAACATCCATCAGTTCATCCTAACGTTCTGACTGAGTGGATAATATTCTAATTGCCAACATGAATAGGCAGCAGGATGTCATATTCTAGGACGTCACAACAATAAATAGAGACAATTTTAATAATTAAATAACATTGTTCTCTACTTAATGAGTTGTAGCTTTGCATGTTTACCTAGACCCGATGATTGTTTACTATATACCGTACCAAACTAATCTAAACTAAATTATTTAAATTCCAATTTAACAGTATTATGTGTATAATCCTCAAATTTAAATTCCAACTTTGGCAGTATCAAAACACACGAAAGTGATATTCTATTTATCATCCAATGCCATTCTTTAAGTTATTTAAGAAGAACAATATATAGCACATTTGACTAAAAAGGTTTTTACTGGGAATTCATTGAATATGCTGATGGCCACTTGTCAGTATTGATTATTGCTACACATTTTAATCCTCATATTCCTTTATACACAAAATAAAAAGCATTATGCCCATACCTCCATGGGTAAATAATATACTTTTAGAATAATCAAATCGAAATACACTCTTTCTGGGCGAACCTGACAGACTTGTTTCCAGCTATCATTTAATTAGCGTAATAAGTGTGGTGCAAGTGAAATGTACACACAAGAGCCACCGCCGACTATGCCAATGTTCAGCTGATGTGGTCGAAATCGAAGAGAAACGTGCTTCAACAGCGTTGAGGTCTTGATCGTCGCTGCTGAACTATCGGCGGGTCTGCGTTGAGAATTCATGTTTGCCAAAAGCATTAGCTTAAAACACTCGGCGCTTTCCTTGGGGGAATAGGGAGATACTTTAATGTCATGACATGGCAAGAGTTATTCAATCAAGTCCTAGATGAATATACACGAATATAGAACGACGAAACGCCAGAAATTGACCAAAAATATTATATATGTATAGTATATTATTTTTAATATTACATTTCGTTATACTAAACTATTATCATTAGCAGTAATATTAGTTTTAGTATTGATATTATTACTATGAATATACTATAATACTATAATAATAATATATACACAAAAATAATAATAATAATAATAATAATAATAATTATAATAATAATTGTTATTGCCTTCGTCAGTGTGTCTGACTGAATTCAAGCAACATTTACATGACAAATTACCAAATTCCTGAGACAAATATATAAATTATTAGTTCTTATTCCGGAAGAACAGGAAATGCAATGCAGTATTATGTGCGTCCGATTCCAATATGTTCCAGAGCAACATCAGAATCTAACGTACAGTATATATTTATTGATGCACTCGTTTCTTCTCCCGCGGCCGACACTGTCTACATCGCCCAGAGAACAAAGCAAATACATAATGTACAGCTGCATCCTTCACCCCACGTGTATGTATACCGTCACCCTTAGTACGCGGTACAACCTTTTCATACACCTACACGTACCCACGTGACGTATACACCGTACACGCACCAACCCCGCCTACCCCCCCTCCCCCTTCCCCGGAAACTCGGCATTCATCGGGGAATCCCGTCCGTGTGCGAGACTTCCCTTGGCCAGAGTTTCCTACAGTAAAGTATTTCCTAGAAGCCTACGGTCCCGTGGGATTCCAATTTGTATCGAACAGTGTAAACAGACGTCATGCTCTTTCGGTTGACGATGTCCGGCTGATGTTTTTTGTTGATGAAGTTTTGCCATGTTCTGGTCGTGGGATCCGAATGTAAGATACGTTACGTCCATGGGCGTATTCATTTGCGCTGTACAGCGTCACTGCAAGAAAAATGCCTATAATTTGACATAATAATTACTATCCTTAAATTGTTTGGCTGTCATCCAGGAATATTCCAATGGCATTGCGAAGTGTGGGACTATGTCACGATGTCAGATTATTAACTCGGGGGCGACACGGTTGAACTGATTAGTGAGTCATTTATAACTTAATCCATGTCCCGTTAGGGCCTTTATACATTTACCATTTGACTGACAAGGTATTTCTTGAAATGCCAAATGGACATGAAGATTGCGACATCTCGACCGTATTCGATTCACGACACGATCAACTTGAGAGCGACTCTCGAGTGATGAAATTACCATTAGAACAGTGTTCTCGTGTTCCATCTGAAAGAGAGGCCAGGAGAGGTCAGGATTATACTCCCCACTTTGGCGGGAGTAAATACTCGAGTGAGATCTGCAAGCTTGCGAACGAAAGCACCGGTGCATTAAAACAAATAAATATAATCCTATTAAAAATATATGTTTGACAATACATTCTGGGAGAGAAAGCAGTTCATTCGAAGAAATGTCAATTTAGTTATTAATTTTAATTCATATTTCTCACATATTGAGTCACTCGATGTTTACTCCTACCGATGCAAGTACTCACTGCGCATGCTCCATGACTCGGGACATGAGATTCGTCAATCGAATACAGCTCTAGTTAATGTTTTATCTTTATATCACAGTGACTTAGCAAATCGTAAACCTGCATACATTGACATTCATGTCAATACATTTATTAATACGTTTACATATGGAAACATAATTAAATATTTATTTATGTTATTTAGACATAAATACTTCACTATTGTTCTACAAATCAGACAGCATTTGTGAGCCTATTTTCTGGATTCTGAAAAAAACGAAAGGATCTATTCTCCTCAATTGTATATACTCTTTCCTAAAATCGATAAATGTTCCACATGTTTAATGCTTTTTCTTTTGTTACGGTTGATAAATGATCAATGTTTGGTTGTTCTCAACGGAATCCATTCTATTCAACTAAAACAAAAATCATTAGCCTCCGAACCATTACAAATGTTGAAGAAGTGAGTCTGATCGATTCGTTAGTAAACCATGGAAATGTAGGTCTCAGGAGACGACATGATAATCAGCTCGTTAAAATAGCTGGCAAACGTTTAGTCGTACCAACAATGGAATACCGACTTTAAATGCATCCTAAATCTAGATTATAGTAACACTATTATTGGCAGTGCATGTAATAGATGAATATGTTCGCACGAATAATAATGATAATGATAATGATAATGTTAATAATAATAATATTATTATAATATTATTATAATAATAATAATAATAATAATAATAATAATAATAATAATAATAATAATAATATATATAGATATAGATAGATACAATACAAAAATATATAATAATAATAATAATTAATAATAAAATAATAACAACAATAATAATAATAACAAGAAGAACAAGAAAAAGAACAACATCACTAACAACAAGAATTATAATAGTACTACTAATAATAATAGTAATAATAAAATATTATTAGTAATACTAGTAGTAGTGGGATAGTGTAATATTTGCTACAATAATCTAGCCTTATACATTTATCTTCAGTGTGTCTTCCATCGCAGGACTTGGGTAACATTATTAACATACAAATCCCTCCTGTTACAGTATCACAGTATCACTAACTACCCGTAGTGCAAACCAACCAGGCATCGTGACAGACAAGTTAGGCGGGGATAGATAATATTCTGCTAACACATACACTGTATATTATATGCGTCGTTCGCTGAAGAAGTCACGCGAACTCTGCCAATTTTGATGCATAGAGCATCGGCGATAACGAGGGGGATGAGATGTTGCTATATGTCAAGTAGAGTATATCCCCGAGGGGCCCGTAGCTGTCTGCCTGTTGATATATTATAGACTTGGCCGATGTTTTCTAAGGCGACTTCCTCCAGCACTATCATTACGAAAGTGCGTCCTTGCCTTGCTCTTGGCGGTACCAGCCGGGGCTCGCAGGTTTACTGCAATGTTCAGCGTTACTGATGTTGCAGGTTTTATCCTGCTTATACTAAGCTGACAAGTCGTGATGTAAGTGAACGCATCTTGAAAGCGACTCTAAAACCATAATTATAATTATTATTAATAATAATAAGGCATACGGAAGATGGTTATATCTTGGAAAACAGAAACGTTAGTCTTAGAAAAGTTCAAAATGAAAATAGATACTTGCATGTTAATACATTCTATTTCTTGTCGATGCAGATTTAGTTCTTTGATTCGACGCCGAAATAATCAAGTATATAAGTCCTAGGCGTACGTACGGAAATTGATTTTGCTGTTAACATCAAGTTATAAAGATATTAAGGATATTACAGATATAAACGTGATTAATATAAATCAGATTTCAATAGGAGACAACAAAATAAACTAAATGCAAAGAATCTATAAAATAAAACAACTAAAAAAACCACATCATTTCTGAAAATTAAATACAATTGAAAATGGCAGTATTCTCATGAAAAAACAACAACATATAACTGCTACGCAATTATTCAACAGGAATTAACATACATACTTATCTCAATCTGTTTAATGCCATGGGTTATATAACAGATTTACTAGTAAATAAATCCGTACAGTCCCAACAGTCTATGTTCATATAACATGTACTATAAATATACTATATACTAGTAGACTAACTGAAAATGGTATTTTTCTAATCCTAGCGAAGTCTCCCCAGTATTACTCTGGACTGGGTTATGTCTGTACATTCATGAATGAATTCAATGGGAAACCAGATGAGATAATATGATTCCTGGTCTAAGGGCGAGAGAGATAACAGTATTATAGAACTGGAGAACACGTTTTGACATTCTGCAAGAACCGGATCGGAATGTATATTAAGCTGCTACACCGGCGGTGTAGCCATTTGACGAATACCATCGTACGAATGCATAATGCTTTATGAGCTCAAACTAAACCGCAGAAGAAAATTCACAAATAAATTGATATTTAAATAATATAATCTATTTCAGAAAATGGTATATTCATTTTGGCACCAGTGTCAACAGTGATTTTGAAATTAATTCATATGTTCTTTTACATTTAATATTCCAAGAGAACGTATGGTTAACTATACCAATAATTAAATAATCTATTGAAGAATCTTTAATTTAGGTAACACTGTTTTCACTGGATTTATTATATATATATTGCACAACATAGAATATTAATATACAGGCCTGCATTTAAAAAAAGGGTCGTACCGGTAGGCCGGGCATACATTTGGGTTTACGTCACTTCCTGCTATAGTAAAGAAATGACGTACTCTATGATTTACGCCCTGATTATGTATAGTAACAAACTTTCGTGATACGTCTGCCTAGTACAATATATTGTCCATGGTGATTTTGAAATTAACCAATTTCATATTTCATATTCCAATGCAACTCATGCTTGATTATATAATTGTGCAACGTATGTAATGTAATATTATGCGGATGGTGACTTATTTTGATGCCAATATAGATATATAAATGAATCATGTAGTACTTGAAGAAAAAATTAGAATCCAATGATTGGACATTACGGCATAGGATATACTGTACATTGATTGGATAATCGTATCAACTTGATCGGTATCCTGTTAGAGTTATCATTTCTGTTTCAACTAACCTGATCGTGAGTGTCCATTCCTCGTGAGAATACCTAGGCAACTGGAGTGTTTGATGTTAATGTAGCAACTTTGTCTTAATGCCGCCATCTTTTCCTGGCTTCTAGGACGAGACTAATATCCGTCAGGGGGACATAACCCTCGTCATTGGTCGCGGAAGTCTGGGTATCGTTTCTCGAAGCTCTCGAAAGCATAGCTCTCTCATAATAAGTGCCCGATCGCCGTGTATAATAGATCGCTAGGAGATTGACTGTAATGTTTCCTAGTGAGTTATGCCTAGGTCCCACTGTGGCGACTTTTGGCTGCGAACTAATAAGAACAGGCATTCGTTGCGCAATCTGCATCATAGCCAAACCTAGCCAAACCATGTGCAACGATGAAATATTATTTTTGGTTCGTACTGGTTTGCACTACTTCCTACAAACTCTCA
>JAVCKZ010098078.1:0-11171 GCA_034780755.1 Lepetodrilus elevatus | reverse complement strand
CTGGGCTCCCGCCACAATAGAAAGCTTTGACGTTACAATAGTTGTAGCCTACAAGAGCGTCGTGCAACGGGCACCTGTTACCTTAATTCACCATTAATGTCCACTATATATTTTATAAAATAATTATTAAAATAAGTAGATACTAAGAATAATATAAAAGAAAAGAGCGAAAGATGTCGAAAATATAGATGCAATACTAATAGGCCTTTTGCCAATTTAATAGGTTCTTTATTTATATTAATGTTCTCGTAAATATATCTGTATATTATGTACTGGATATCTCTGTACTCGCCGAGTACACTCCAGGGACCATATAAGGGTATCACACCATTGATACCCACTATGATAGTAACAGTGATATGTTGCATATGTTGTCATTAGATTTTTCATGATGAATAATATCTTCAGGGAAATCAACGTTAACCGTAACATGGAACTTGAATTTGAAGGTATTGCACATTTAAATGGCAATCAATTTGAAAATGGTATTTCCACAGGATGTACCCTGGCAATAACTGACGTAAAAATGTGTCCAGTGTGCTGTTCCGTGGAATGACCGTAGCGCTATCAGTCCGCGACCGTAGCGCTATCAGTCCGCCACTGTAGAGCTATCAGTCCGCGACCGTAGCGCTATCAGTCCGCCACCGTAGCGCTTTCAGTCCGCGACCGTAGCACTATCAGTCCACAACCGTAGCGCTATCAGTCTGTGACTGTAGAGCTATCAGTCCACCACCGTAGAGCTATCAGTCCGCGACCGTAGCGCTATCAGTCTGCCACCGTAGCGCTATCAGTCCACCACCGTAGCGCTATCAGTCCACGACCATAGCGCTATCAGTCCGCCACCGTAACGCTATCAGTCTGCGACCGTAGCGCTATCAGTCCGGCACTGTAGTGCTATCAGTCCGCAACCGTAGTGCTATCAGTCCGCGACCGTATCGCTATCAGTCCGCCACCGTAGCGCTATCAGTCCGCGACCATAGCGCTATCAGTCTGCCACCGTAGCGCTATCAGTCTGTGACCGTAGCGCTATCAGTCCGGCACTGTAGTGCTATCAGTCCGCAACCGTAGCGCTATCAGTCCGTGACCGTAGCGCTATCAGTCCGCTACGAGTCGTCGCTGTGCAGAATTATCGAATCTATAGGAAGCTACGACTGTTTTAGCACTACGACTATTCTGTGGAACACTACCCTGATTGATATACTCAAAGATATTTGCAAAGTTCAAACATACATCACAACTAGTCATAAATCTTAGTTGCAATTATTTATTACCTGAATTTATCATTTCTTAATAATTTATCATTTCCATTACATTTTCTAAAGTATAAAATAGCTGTCTTTGCAATTTTCCAGGGATACATCCTCTACAGATGATGCAGAATACCAAGTGATTACAATTTTCTAAAAAAACCAAACCCAAACAACAATATTCAAAACAGAAAGACTACCTCCACTAATGTAAACAATGATATTTGTTGATTTGTATGATTCTTCATAGTCATTAAGTGTAATTGGTTAAACATTAATTGACATAAATTAATTAAAGTAATATAATGTTAAAGTACCAAAGAGCCAATGTTTGTCTCACCTACTGTTAACTGTATTACCTACCACTAACTGAAGTGCCAATGTTTGTCTCACCTACTGTTAACTGTATTACCTACCACTAACTGAAGTGCCAATGTTTGTCTCACCTATTGTTACTGTATTACCTACCACTAACTGAAGTGCCAATGTTTGTCTCACCTATCGGTATTACACAGTTAACTGTTTGTGTCTCACCTGAACAATTCCAACACACAGGAAGTAGAAGTTAGCGACACGGCGGAACTGTTCAAACAGGTTCTTTGGCAGGAAATTCCACACTGAATACTGAAAGAGAACGTAAGAACGAGGTGAAGAACAAGACATGCCACAACATACATTAATCAACAGGCCAGTAGCCAGTACATTTAGCATGGTATAATATTAACACTACAGTGAAGAATTTCAAGAGCCAAGAGCTTGTAGACATATTTGAAGAATCCACAAGATTTCTCGAGTAGAAATTTTCCTAAAAAAATTACAAAACATATGGTACAGTATGCTGTAAAGTTTAACAAAACAAAATCCTAAATTTTAATTAATTTCAATCCTAGTTTAATATTATTTTAATTTGACGATCATGATTTTTTTATTAACCTTTTCCCTGCTGAATTAAATCAAAATGTTCTATTTTTGCATGTAATTGGGCAACTTAAGTCACCTTCAGCAGTGAGAGGGTTAACGGATTATATTGTTCTTATTAGCTAAACAATCATAACAGCTTATAATAAACAATGAAAGATGAACTATTAATAGACAAGCTGTTCAATACATAAATCATGAATTCAGTACGTGTGGTATAAGTTACGAAAGTACATGCATGCCCCTACAATCGTGACTAACATACAATAGTAAAATCACGACAACACGACACCCGATCATGCTTCATGTAGTACAATTGACACAATGCCAATTTTCAAAGATCACACAGATGGTTGTCATTTTTTCCCTCCATACAACACAGCTTCTCATTGCAAAATATTAGGAATACTTGTAATTTATTTTCCCGAAGATTCATTCCATATACTATATATATAGTATTCAATTACCATATTTTATTCAACATTCAATAATTTGATCAAAACAATAAATACAATTTCATTCAAATTTATTCAACAAATCATTTACCCCAAATAAAATGTATTAATATATGTTTTTATTTATTGAAGTTGAATATCATAATAAATCAGATTTTAAGGTTTATCCAACATATAAATAAGAAACAATGACCATAGTGGACAGCATTGACTTTCAGCACATAGCTGATCCCAATCTCAATGATCTTGTACACACTGAGAATGTCACACAAGTAGCCTTCATACCATTTAGAATGTAAGATCTCGTTAAAAAAATAAAAATAAAATTCACAATGTCATGTATTAAATACACGTATTAATGAAATCAGAGGGAACTGAGACAGCAAACACAGAGCGTTATTGGGCCACTGGTCAGATGTCTTACTGACAATCAACGCTAAACGATTCTCCGGTGAATTCATCCAGGGGCAGCTGGTAAATGATCCCATCATTTTAATGCCAACTAGGAGAAAACAATTTGCTATAAATGTGTATACAGTATTTCCACGACTTGGTATCTTCATTGATGGAATACTATATAGTATAGATCTTGTGCTTATTGCTAACAATCCAGGAGTCCGTGGCCTCATTTCTCAAGATACATTAAGCCTTCATGGTGATCATAGAAAAGAATTTGGTGATAAAAATAATAATTTCCTGGACGAAGGCTTAGCATGATGTTATTACGTTACGTTGTGTATATGATACTTCAGGAACAGTGGCCCCCCTGGACATTTAAAAGATAGAACTAAATCAGAATCTATAATCATTCATTAAGCAATTATCATCATTAGTTATAATACTACATAAAGTGTAAGAAATCTTATAGAAATACAGATATTTGTTGAGCTGAATATCCTATACATTTGAATTTTTTTTATTGAGAAATAATCTTAAGATACTTGATTGAAAAATATGAATTATTTGATTGACTAATTACATTAGTATTGTTTGTTGCAGTGGGTATATTTCACCTATATATGTGACGACATTGCTAGTAAATGACATTGCTAGTAAATAATTTACATAAACATCCTTCTCACAAAACAGTACCGTAGAATGATTAGAATGTATCAATTTCAAACAGAACTTTTGTTAAAATAATCTGAAATGTTAAAATAGACATTTATCAGTTGATGAAATATTCATAGATTACAGTAGTGCAATAAAGGTGAGCACATCTCCTGTAATGGAAAGTATTGAGAGTCGTCGAATTCTAGTTATGTATCGCAGGCTTCATACAACACAAAGCCAAATGTGCAGTGAAACACTAGTGGGCCTCCTTCAATTACTTAATGCTCATATAGAATTAAAAATATATTCTTTGCAGCACCTTGCCTGGGAAAGATAAGAGATTAGAATCCAATTAATCCCATGTTCCCAATGTAAACTCTGCTTCCCTGGATTGTAGACATGTCAATCGATTTTTCAAAGCAGCAAAAAAGTATATCTATCCATGCCATGCAACATGAACTGTTGTAATAGTGAGAGAAAGCTTGAACAGCTGAATAACTCTAGAATACCTTTCGGTATGACCCAAAACAAGTGTTCCAGAATACCTTTCTGTATGACCCAAAACAAGTGTTCCAGAATAGCTCTTTGTATAACTCAACCCCGGCCCAGTGTTCCAGAATACCTCTCTGTATAACCCAACCCAAGTGTTCCAGAATACCTCTGTATAACCCAACCCAAGTGTTCCAGAATACCTCTATGTATAACCCAACCCATGTGTTCCAGAATACCTCTCTGTATAACCCAACCCATGTGTTCCAGTACAACCCAACCCATGTGTTCCAGAATACCTCTCTGTACAACCCAACCCATGTGTTCCCAAATACCTCTCTGTACAACCCAACCCATGTGTTCCCAAATACCTCTCTGTACAACCCAACCCATGTGTTCCCGAATACCTCTCTGTACAACCCAACCCGTGTGTTCCCGAATACCTCTCTGTACAACCCAACCTGTGTGTTCCCAAATACCTCTCTGTATAACCCAAGCTCAGTGTTCCAGAACAGATAATGGATGAACACAGGAATGGATGAACAATTGAACACAGGAATGGATGAACCGATCAATGGATCTAGATTGTTCTGATAATACTGATTCCGCCGACATCCGGCAACATTTGTGGTAGAGGACAATAAAAACTGGCTTGTTTTTTTCTTCAAAACTCTTATCTTAGTGGCTGGCAAGGCCAAGCCCATAAACAACACAAGTTTATTTACAGGAAGCAGACTGTGTTCAGCGTATCGTTTCACAAAGCTGTCTTGCCCACTACAAGACCATAGCGCTCTCGTAAGAGTAAGAGACCACTATAAGAGTGCCATGGTCTCATAGTACATAGATAAGAGAGCTTTGTAAAACGGTACCCAGGACAATATATAACACAGCCACTTGTTTATACATATAGGACGAAATATCACGAAACTCTACTCGAAAGAATTAATAAATTATTGCTTATCATGAAACATTATTGCTTTACGTCACAGCTTTACGTCACAGCTAGATGTCGCACAACTTGAACGATAAAAACATTCATAACTAATTCAAAGTACCGTACTCAGAACAAGTTTATTAGAAATGTCTGAACTTTATGTCGCAGTATGTCGCACATAACAATTTCTCAGTTATCAATGGTTAAAATGAGTCCTATTAGTTAAATTAGTTCAAATTATGAACATAAAACAAGTTTATTTATAGGTTATTAGGAACACGTTTGTTATATTTGCAATTTCAATGATAAATAAATAAATTTAAACATGTAATACAACAGCAATTTCAAAATACTAGTAGGTCTTTATCAGGACATGAAAAATGTTTTAAACTCTTGTAATTTTTCTATCATATATTAGAGACGGATTACATTTAGTTTTCTCAAACATTATTAGAAATAAAAAGGGACTGTAATATGACAATTTATGTGAATGATCCTGAGAAAATGTAAATGATTTTTAGCAAATGTAAAAACATGTTTCTTCATGCTAAAAGTGAGTCAATTCTTGTTTTACGTCACAGCAGGAATCACAAAGACTTGCAGCTTACATGGTAGCATTGCCGGCACAGTATGAATATAAGTTCACCCACGTTTTCAGTACAATTACACTTACTACTGGCATGATCTGATAACAATTACACCTCTATTCACCATTCACGTGGACTCAGAGCCTGTCTATGGCCCATACTTAACTCTCTTCTGAAGGTAACGGTGAATGCTCTATAGAGAGTTAACAGTATTTACCACGTTAGCCATGTGTAGGCAACCAGAAATGTCCTAAATAACGAATTAATTTTGGCCATTGCTAAGAAATTACTTTCCTTATAAACAGATTGGAGAGAACATTGTGAAATATTAAACGCATGTGAGCATTGTAAGCATAACATCAGTTTCCAGAAAAAAACGCAATTATTTTTGTATTCAAATAATTGCAACCCCAATATTTAGCAAAATTATCAAACTGAGATCTTCATCTTCAAAAATGTATACATTCTAATTATTTTCTAAGCTCTTAATTTCATTTCATGGGTGATCATTAAATTGGTTGAATGTCTGTTTTATATCGCCATGATTAAACAATAAACAATAAATGTGTTAACAATAACTGGATGATGACCATCACAGGAATCGAGCTGGCTGGATGTATTACTAAGTTCGACGCTCTACCTATCTAGCCAAAGGTGTAGTTTTGCTGACCAAGATCAGTAGGTCTCAACTTCAGGCACTGAGATTACGAAACATTTTTCGTACTCAGAAAAGTTTCGTAAATCTCAGGGTCAGGTCAGACACTTTTCCTGGTAAAAGATGCTGGAAGCAATGTTCTCTCTCCAAGTTTTAATTATAAAAATGTAATATTTATAAAAATAAAATCATAAATAAATAATAATAATAATAATAATACAAAATAATAAATAATAATAATAATAATAATAATAATAATAATAATAATAATAATAATAATAATAATAAAATAAAATGTATATGAAAAGAAGTGAGCCTACTAAAATTTACATTTATATACAATTTTATTATGAAATTAAGTATATTTGTATTAACACTTTCTCTGCTGAATATCTGTCTTAACCCTTTCCCTTCTGGAACATCACGTACAACATGTTATTAAACCATCAGAGAGTAAGTCGAATTGAAAACGGAAATGTTCGTACTGACCTTTGAGGAGACCACTCTGTTGTCCATGTAGACTTCGGGTATGTACACATCTTGGTGCAATGGTGGGCGGTTGTCCACGTACACCGTCCGGTTCTCGGGCCGCTCTTTCTTGATGCATCCCTGCCAGCAGAAAAAAGATTTTGGTTTGTGATCCTGACTGGCGACGGTGCCTTTCCTGCTGGGGTTTGGCTGCGGCGCCGGGTGGACCCGGGACGAGAACTTCTTGGCAAGAGGCATGAATCCTTGTTATAATCCTGTTTGAATCTCGGTAAATATTCTCCTAACAACACCTAAAATATCCATGAAGTCAGCTTGTTGCACATTCCTATTACGGTCTCCGGAATCGCACGTCATCATGCCATCGACACATTTCCACTGCAAGTATTCCGTATTTCAATATTCATCGAAGTATTCCTGGTTACCATAACTCCTGCTTATCCGCATGTAAGAGATGAACATATCGGTGTTAAGTTACTTAACCAGTTTGAAATGTTGAACCTATATACGTGTATCGTACAGCACAGGTTATCTACAGGTGAAATGTACCTGAACAAAATGACCATAACGGATCGATCCTAAAACCACGACAACATCCTCAAACACAAATCATAACGTCCCGACAGGCCAGTATTTATGTCCAATCAATCTGGTCGCCTCCAATCATCGCAGTCCCACAGACGCACAATCACTCCAGGCACCACCCGAAGACAGACCCGACTGAAATGTTTGTCGAGTCAAAATTGATCCGCAGAAAAATGCCCAATCACAGGGGAGCTCTTTGAACCGACAACTTCTAAAGGTAATACTTTTCGGTGGCCCACTCCCGAACAGTTGAAATCAGGTGACCAGTGCAAGTTTCAAAGAGAGTGTCATAAAAGGTATAGGTGTTGTCAATTTCACCTATAATGATGACACAGTAGGTGTACCACTTAATACATGCGGTTCTCTAACACTATTACAACACTGGATGGTAACCAGGGACTACAGTGTTTATCACAGCACAAATAGACTATTTCCTTCCAGGGCCTATATAAAACCGCTTGTACATTTCAGTCGTTATTGATCGGGAGAATCGGGGCATGAAATCCACCCCGGCTGAGCTGACACCGAGGCCTTCTACTTCAGTCATCATAATAGCTCTAATCCCACATGTAACTGTGGTCAGCAGGGTAATCACAGAAGGGGTTAAAATCCATTACGAAAATGTTCCATAGGAAATCAGAAAGGTGTCAAGCGATATATATAATTGGCGCAAATTGTGAACAGAACTTGACCATAACACGTATGTATGCTTGTATGTCTGTGGTTATTAACTGATTAACAGATTAATGATAATTGCTTTTACATACGATTAAGTAATTACTTTCAAATGACAATTGACTGATTAAGATTTGAGACTATTATAGAAATACAAATGTAATTGAAATTGAATTTGTTTGTTATTTCTTTCATGAGTACTAAAACCAACATATATTTCTAGATACTATATATATATCCTTATCTATGAAACTATTTCTTGTAGAATGTAATATATTCATACATGTAGTTCCTTTCATTTATAACATTATACTACATGTATATTGATTGGGTTCGATAGGACCAAATATAACAAATAAAGCCATATTTATTTAACCAATTATTCGTTATATTTAACCTTCTCACTGCTGCAGGCATATATATATATATGCCAAAGAACATGCACAATGGAACAATTCAGCAGGGAGAAGGTAAAAACAATTACTTGCCATTTTTGTCTTAGTATTATGGTAACCTTTTTAATAATTTTAGTCATATTTTAAATTATTTATCAATGTTTGAAAGTTATAATTTGCTTATTTTTATGAAGCAGATTTATTGAAACTTAATCGATATTTGGATGCACAATCTCTATTTCGTCTCCTCAAAAATGCTTTTACTTTTTAATTTAATTTAATCAGTAATCAGTGTTCTATATCGGGATTATCCTGATGTACAAACATACAGTGAATATACATTTAATATTAATTATTTTGAAGCAATTTATTTATCTTCTGTTCCACAGACTGATCACAGTACTACAATCATTGTCGACCACTACACGACTTCACAAGTATTAACATATGTACAACTCTTTAAGTGCTATGATTGCTTCGTATAACAGGCCCAGTGCTTACCATATACATACAGTGCTCCCTCGATATAATGCCCTTTGATGCACCGCGGATTCGGATACAACGCAGGGTCCAACTTGGACCCCATTTAAAAATAAATTTAAAAAATAAAATCTTTCTTTTTTCACCAATTATATTTGTTGATATAAAGCGGGTATTATAACGTGAGTGGCATGTCATGGACCCCAACTTCAGTGTTATATCGAGGGAGCACTGTATATAATGAGTTGCCAGTTTGAAATATACAGTCTGGTCACGACAGCAAATTAAATGCAAAATACACTAGATATACAATATATTTTTGTAAACATATTACAGGTATAATGATATTCATCTCGCTTTATATATTAGGGGTTAACATGACTGTGCATGCTTTTGCATTTCATATCAAAGCTCAATGAAAATGTGAAAATCTATATGCGTGATTGCATGCATGCATGAATGTGGTAGAAACATGCTTTTATCAATCTATAATATAATATGACCAGTATACATCTTATCAATCAATAAGAAACATGTTGGAACAAAGTGATTAATCATTGTGATAAGAAATTGTTTCATCAGACTACGTGAATTCAGGAAGTGTGTTCAACATTGTTGGCTGTATTATACACTATAAGAATACCGGTAGTAGAAGAAGAATAACCGTCTTCAGAGAAAATCACGGCCTTCCAAAGATATTGATAGAAATTCACAATAGTTTATTGATTGTATAAATAATCTATTAGTATTCCTAATAAACATTCATGTTGTCATAGTAAGTAGGATCAAACAATACTTTGACAGATATCATCAAATTATATACAAGCTGTCTTATAAGTGAAAGAATCTTGAAAGCAACTTCTAAACCCCAATTTAAAAAAATATTCAACCAAACAAAATGTGCAGCATAATATTTTTCTTAGAAATATATAAAATATTTGAAAAATGTAAAACAATATAAGCAGGTCTACAACGGAGAATCTGCCTCGTAAGCATGACCAGTAACCCTCACACACGTAATCCTCCCCCGCCCCGCCTCACCCCGTCATGAATGGCGTCCAAATTCTAAATGCATGGAATGTTAATCCAAGGATAATGCTTAACCTTTCCTCCGCTCGTGGATTAGCAGCGAACTTTGCAATAACAATAGCTGCCAAATATGCGTAGAAGCATACAGTTGTAGTACGATTTGTATCCACTTTACTCGTACGCACTGAACTATTCTCCAGTAATGCAGCCTTTCATAAACGCCTGTCCGAGTAGCAGACATAAAGTGCAGTTATTACCTCAATGATTATTAGGTCGATATTGTGGACGATGCACCTGGTTTCACATTATTATTTGCATTTATTTGATATGTTTTCAGACTGTTGGACAAATTCAGTACAGGAGCAAATCTGGTACAAATACAAGCAGAGATGTATTCTACCATGACGTATGACATTATGACATGTTTTTCGGGGGTGAGGTATATCACTCGATATGAGGTTCCCACTGCAATTCCAAAAAAAATAAAATGCTTGCATGTAAAATATCTGAAGACTGATTGAGCCAAATCTCTTTGCCGACGTCTTATCAGATTATCAAGTTAGAATGTAAAAGGTAGCTAGCATTGTTGTTTATACCCTAACACATACCAACACAATGGGATATAACACAGGGCATAGAACAGACCCCAGGTCAACTTTCAAACAATTGCATTTCTAATCAGGTACATCAAGCAACCTTTGAATGATAAAAATGATACAGGGCCAGTTTAACAAAGTACAAGTAATTGTATCACTACTACAAATTAAGCGTAAACCCTCTTGCTTTCACACTGGCAATAAACTGTTGTGCTACCATCACTTTGTGAGACTGGGCCCAAACAGGTAATGTAAGGACAGGTACACTTATGTGATTATGAACACACAAACCAGTCCTCTAGTATACTAGTATTTATGGAGAGCTGAAGCGTGTACATCCACTCCGAGATTAGTAATTGCAGTGCTATAATTATTATTATTAATATTAACCATATTACATATTTTCACTTCCCATTAAATATTGTCATTTCTTCTATTATTATTATTATTATTATTATTATTGGATATTAAAATGTATCTATCTATCTATTATTAAATATTGCCATTTATATAATAATAATAATAATAATAATAATAATAATAATAATAATAATAACAATAATAATAATTAATAATAATAATAATAA
>JAVCKZ010098067.1:0-11171 GCA_034780755.1 Lepetodrilus elevatus | reverse complement strand
CGCTTATTAGTGAATAGATTTCTATGGGGTTTGCATCAAAGTATTTCCCTCACGCTCCTGAACATGAGAATATATCATAAAGTATGATTTTATTATTTTTTCAAAAACCTCTGTCATGGCTACCTTTGTCTCCCGCAGACTCCTGTCAAACCCTGGTCACTGCGAAAACTCCAGTCACACCAGAGTGATCTCCCCTGAAGACGTGCCAAACCGTGACGACGTTGCCTTCCATCTGTATAACCTGGTAGAAACCAAGCGTGACGGCCTGACTTGGAAAAGTGTGGGTCACATCACGGCCACCGGTGCCACCGATCTCAAGACTGTCCTGTGGCCAGGCAGAACCATATACGGCCCGGCGTCGAACACGGACAAGACGTACAGAGTGGTCACCCGCCCCGCCAAGCCATTTGTGTTCGTTGGAGGTCCGGTCGACCATCCGTCAGAATGCTTCGCGGATGTGCCTTGTCTTCAAGTATATGATAATACCCCCAGTGCAATAGCTTCTGTGATAGAGACGTTCTTGACTACCAAAGGTTACAATCAAACAAACTACCGGGTCCACTGCTGCAAAGGCATGACCCTAGAGCTGCTCGACAAGCTGGCTGTTGATCTCAGTTTCGAATACGTGGTATACTTCCTCAATGATTCCAACTACGGGACGTACAGGAATGGTCGCTGGACCGGAATGGTCGCTGATGTCGTAGATGGAGCTGCTGACATCATCGCAGGCGCGTTCAGCATGACCTCAGACCGTTTTTCCGCCATGTCCTTCACGGAACCCTACTTCCAGAATGCCTTTGCAATGGTGACCAACGCCGCGCGCGGGGAATCCACCTCAATATATGCCTTCCTGAGTCCATTTTCCCCACAAGTATGGATATGTATATTACTAAGTTCTGTGGTAGCAGGGATAGCTACTTCCGTTTTAGAGTGGTACAGCCCTTTCGGTCTCAACCCTAGAGGGCGGAGAAGGGACAAGATCTATACTCTGGGGTCCGGGCTGCTGATGGTGCTTGTGTTGGTGACTGGACACACGATTAACGTGAAGGCGCCTAAGAGTTGGCCTGGCAAGGTCATCCAGAACGTATGGGCAGGACTCGCTATCTTCATGATGACCAGTTACACGGCCAATCTGGCGGCCTATCTGGCTGGACAGTCGGCTATTGTCATGATCAGGAGTATATATGACGCAAAGGTGAGTAATGTTCAACGTTAACAGAATTGAATATTGAATCACATTTATTCTCATTAAGCATGTAGATCTAGTATGATACAGAGAAATGGTCATAACATAATATAGTAGATATATCTATCTTTCTGTTTGAAAATGTAAATTGCAAAATGTATAATGCATGTTCTATAATTTTCAATTTCATTAAAAAATATATATACTTATGTCGAAAAGCATTCCAATAACAAATCAGAAATATATGTAAATAATCATAGGTATACATTTTGACTGTAAATAATCATAGCGGGCAATTTTGATTGTCGGAATTAATGTACGACATTGACTAGAGTTTATTGAGTAAGTTAACCGTCATGTCACGTGAGCCCGTCGATTGTTTCACAATTCCTTAACCATGCAACCCGTAGGATAATTCACGAGGTGGTTCACGCATCGATTTACTAAGTATACGGTTCCTTGTTCGAATCCTTTACGTTGTCTTCTCCGAGACAGAATACAGTTCCACGAGCTGGGAGGGATGGATCCTCGAGATCACGTCTACATATGTAACGTAAATGTCCCTACTCTCCTAATCTCCGTGCAGCACAACCAAATCAAATCCATGAAAATACTCATGGAACGGAGCAGATTAGCCTTACTGCATCCTACTGATCACTGAGTAACGTCGATGATCTGAAGAACGGCACCAGTCTGTGTGCTATTTTAAGTATACTGCCTGTAACAATTGGCTTACTCTGTCTTTTCACATGCCAGTTGTCAGCGTCCATTACCTACCCAGACGAACATGCTAAAGCACAGGGCAGCCTTTTAATGCGGAAGAGGATCTCGAGGAAACAGGACGAGATGTGATCCTTTAATTAGCCACTAGGTGGCGCTAATTAAATGAGAGCTGTCTGCGATTGGCCATTCAAACGTCTGTCTTCGGCGTAGGTCAAATAAACCAAATTGTATGCATTACAGAAGTTTGGCCAGGAATGGAGCCGCACGCTACAAGTTCTATCACGATAGTCTACGAGGGCTGACGTTATTTTCGGCACGGCGCGCACACGATCGGTCCCTTCCGTGACGGAATCTACTCTTAGCAACTTCACTATGACGATAAATGGTCTGTGGACTGACTGGACCTGTTACTTTCAATTCTACATGAATGGGTTACACAATCACCAGGGTATTTTATACAGCGCTCCGACCGCTAGACTTGCATGCATTGACGACATGTAGGCTATTCATGGACATGAATTGCGTTACTCGTTATCGTCGCGGCGAATAGCTTCTTACAACTCCGACTTGCCGAAAAGGCAATAATTTAGCCAAGACTCGTGGAGCCTTTCAGAATGTGTCCGCACTCAGCAATTGACAAACACAAATGGGATAGTTTACATATTGATCGCTGTATTAGATACATAACCGTTGATTATGCAAGCAACTGTGAATTTTGGTTCAATATTTGGCCGATCGTTCATACCCAAGTCTCAAAGAAAACCTCATTGCCACCGATTGTTAAGATCCTTTTTTCTTTTTGGCAGACACTTTAAAAGACTGGAATGATATATATTTCCCCTCCAGTAATCTGTATTACACGGTGACAGTTCATCACCACTTATTTTTTACAGACATTAATGGCATGCATTCCATGCTATTTATACTGGACTCAGTGGATTGGAAATGACGATACATTATCATCATCATCAATGCACGTACTAAGGTCGTACTTTTAGGCTTGGCGGAAATGAAGTTACGCCGCGTGGTCGTTATGTTTAGTAGGACAAGGAGTACACTCTGATTTACGTCTGGGTGCCTTTCATTAAATTTGGTTATCCATTACGAAATCCTAAATTACTACCAGAACAGTACGAACTCTTTCTAGCTAGAGAGTTTCGTGAAAGGGGACCCTGGGCTAGCGGGGGTTATTATCCTTTCGTGAAACGCAGGCCTAGCTATTAGTGTCTGGACGCACGTTTTCCCTCTCGAAGTCATGAGGAGTACAGTACTCTGTATTGGGTTTATGGCGACATACCAGCAGGAATACTACCAATCCATCGGGTCTTCTATGTCGGATACATTGAGCTGGATGTTCACGGATCTATCTATCCACTGAGAGTATTTCAATGATCGTCGAGAAGAGTGTCCCTGATTGATTTCTTAATGCTTTGACCACTGCAACTACTGATAAACTAATGATAATAACGGTGGAGTCCAAGTGAGCAGTGTTGAGAAACACAAGCTGTGTCAATAGCTGTGTTCGTTTTGCTACCGGCTGGTCTAACCCGGCAATACCTTTGACCCCGTTGACCCGAACAATGTGCTCGATTTGCCAAATATTTGGAATATAAGCTATATCACAGGCAAGCGGCAAAGCGGGTGCGCTCAGAACGTGGAAATTGGGCAAATCGAGCGCGTTTTTCGGGTCAACGGGGTCAAATGGTTTGTCGGGTCAGGCCAGCCGGTAGCAAAACGAACAGCCCTAATGTGTTGCCCATAGCTGAGATGATAGCAGGCCAGGCCGACGAGACCGAGATATGGACCTGCATCTCTTGCTTTGGTAGTCTAGTACTAGCCGCTCACGAGCTACATTGCTTGGCAAATATAATGATGACATCTAGAGCTGTACTTGTGTATGTAGCCATAGCTAAACTAATTTGTGAGACACCTCCCTAGAGACTGGAGTGTATTCGTATTTAAAGAAAGCTGCTAACCCATTTAACGCTAAATCATGGTGCTAACCATCTTCAATTTGGACAAGTGACATACAGTAGCGAGACGCTATTAAGATAGCTTAAATTCCACAGACGATTGGCAAGTTGCATTCACATCTTTGCAATGGAATGAAAAATAAATTCCCATTTCTTCTTCCGAGTCAATTCTGAAAGTGCTGCCCTTGTCAGTTGGAAACCACTGCTATAAACTATCCACCATTTTAATATTTGCTATAACTGAGGAAAGTAAATTTAAGAATGTTTTCCGCTTAACATTATGTCTTCACGTTAAGTGAACTAACTAACCTAATGTAGCAATACAGTCAGTAAAATAGCCAGGCGCGGCGGGGCAGGGCTCTCAACACACAAATAGGCAATCGATTAAATGTATAACTTCTCAAATCGAGATTCCTATTTAAGCCCGATGATCATGAGCACTTTCATGGATTCTGACATACGCTGTCAAACTCTCAGATATTATGTTTTTGGAAAGCCGCATAACGAATTTGAATTACAGACCTCTAAAACCTTTTGTTACACAATGCTAATGTTGATGCTCTATCACTTGTTTCCGATGAACCCTCATGGATCGAATCCATGGCGTCTAAAGGCTGAATTTCCGAATCGAATTTGAAATGAGCATCGCGTGATCATTTGCCGTTTGGTTTTCAACGATAATATCAAAATAATGTGGGATATAAATAATGCTTATTCGACTTTGGGAGTGTAACCTTTGGTGGGGTTGTTTAATAAATATAATTTATAGCTGGAAAACAATTAATGTGTGACAGTATTGTAAGTAGCTCGGTTTCCTGACATGACCAATGGCTCGGGCATCAGCACGATGACTCATCTGGCGAGTCAGACTGACTGGAAGAAATATAAGAACTTCGTGGTCAAGTGACGAGATCCGACCCCATGTCGTCTATACAATCAAACTACAGTCTGACCTCTGCACCTCTAATATATCCAAGGCATGTATATATAGCGAGTGCATGGTATATCTGATCGAGTACCCATATATTGTCTTCAAGTGATACCATTCTGACACGGCGATGATTTTCTCGTCCGCGATTGACAACTTAATCTGGACTTCGTTTTCTCTGCAAATACGCCTGCTTCCCCGGACGTCTGGCTTCAACTGATGAACCTTGATGAAGGAAATGATAATCTGTGTTTTTGCTATCAATCAAATGTCATTGTGTCAAGGTTTATCGCAGGTTTCTTCATACGATTCGATCATTTCCGGCACATTTCCGTTTCTGATTCAATGGAATACTTTTAGGGCATGTTCCGAAAGTTTGAGAAACTTCACGAATATACATAATCTTGAGACGACAATAAATAACTACGTTGTAGAGTAAATAATATTACTAGAATATATGTGCAGTGTAACTACATCTAAATGTTATACTATATCAATACGCAACGCCTGCATTATAATTAATGATCGTGAACCTAAAATAGCAGTTTGCCGAGGATTTCGGAAAGAAATATGATGTATACAAATGTACACGATTCAGTCAAGACCGCACGATCCAAATCTTACTAAATCTGGTTGTTATTGTAGAAAGGTGAAAACCACAATATTGTAGTATGCGTAGTTATAATGCGATGGTGGATGTTGCAATGCTGTATCGTTATCATTGATGCATCATTTCTATGACTGGTAATAAGGTTTAAAGGTGTAAATCATGTTGTTTTCAGTTGTTGTCCAAGAAGGTTTCCCTCATCAAGTCCAGCGCCGTCGAGTCCTTCCTAAGTCGGATCAACCCTGATCTGTCCAATCACGTGAAGGCTCACTACTCGCATACAGCAGAGGATGCAATCCTCAAACTCAGGTACGTGTTTCATCAATTCGAAGGCAATCATAAAATCGCATGGTACTCTTCGCCGCCCATGTAAGGTAGTGAAGGAGCCGATACTCACTTGTACCGCAACGTGTTTTATCCATGCGAAGGCAATCATAAAACTCGCAAGGTGCTCTTCGCCGCCCATGTAAGGATAGTGAAGGAGCCGATTCTCTCTTGTACCGCAACGTGTTTTACCCACTTGAAAGTAAACCTCATCCGTGGAGGCAATCTTCATCGCTGTATTTCCAAGTAAAGGTAGATAAGGTGCCACCCCTCACTTGTACAGTAACATGTTTTATCCAATTATGAAACTCGTGAAGGCAGTCATCAAACCTTGGTAGGAGTTGTTGTTTCCATGCGAAGGCAAACGATGTATTTCTACGTATACATGTAGGTACTGAATGAGCCTATCTTCACTCTGGTACGTGTTTTAACACTGACATTATTGAAGACGATCATCAAAACTTGAGATGTCAAATGCAATCCTCGTTGGTATCTATCCAGGTAAAGGTAATTCTGAAACTCGTGAAGGAGTTCTATCCGAGTAAAGGCAATTATTCAGGGAAATCAACGAACTCGTGGAGGCAATCAACGAACAACTAAAAGTTGTATTCATATAAAGTCAGTCTTCAACACCCGCGAAGGCAAATCATCAGACTTGCGAATGCAATCGTCAAACGTATGTATGTGTTTTACCAATGTGGAGGTAAACAACACGATATTGACAACTAAGCATTCTATCTTTCGTTTGAGCGTGTATCTCCTGGTATTTTTAACCAACTGTATGCGTGTATGAACGTAAAGTATTAAATATTGATAATGTCCTTTCACGATTTAACTCACTTGCTTGTTTAATTTTATATGGTACTATGTTGGAATAATTGCATATTCCGCTATTTTCATGTTTCAGGAACATTGTTTAAATACCTTACACTAACTGTTGAAACTATGGTGGTGTTCCATAGACAGTGTTGGGCGCACATTCTGGACAGGGGTGTTACGTGCTAGTACTAGACTAGTAGTAATGATTGCAGGAGTGCTTCACTCAATATTGATATTTAGATACAAGAGTATCCTCCCTTAGTGGAGTGTGTGTATGAAGACCACGAATAAACCATGGACACGAGAGTCTGTCTTCTGTAATGTATAAGGCCCTTAACAACGGCAAGGACACGAAACATGGTGGCAGCGGTGTACAGGTAGATCATATGAACTATTAGAACTATAATCTGTGTGATATAGACTATGAAAATCGGCTAATTATCTGCTGGTTGACCTGATATGATCTAACCACGCGTGTACGAAAAAAATAAAACATGGCGGACGAAGAAAATGTGCGTCGAACGCATGCTAGATCTATGCCTGGTGTCAAACCTCCTGGCCCATTAATACTCAATGAAGATGCTGTTGAGAACTGGAAACTGTTTAGGCAGAAGTGGAAGAATTTCTCAATATTAGCCAACTTGAATGACTACGGAAGAGAGTATCAAGTAGCTAGTCTTCAAAACGCACTGGGTGACCATGCGTTAAAGGTGTACAACGGCTTCGATTTTCAAACTGAAGAAGATGAAAGAACAGTCGAAGAAATTCTACTGCAGTTTGATGAGTACATAGTGGGTGAATTAAATGAAACATATGAACGCTATCTTTTCAACAAGAAAACACAAGCAGAAGATGAAAGTTTCGATAGTTTCTTAGCCAACATCCGAAACATGGTCAAGAATTGTAATTACTGTGACCAATGTGTTGAATCAAACTTAAGAGACCGAATTGTGATAGGAGTTTATGATAAACAAACACAACAGTCCCTACTAAGAGAAAGAGGCCTAACTCTGAAGAAATGTATAGACATTTGTAGAACTGCTGAGCAAGCTAAGGCTCAGTATGCAGCTCTCCGACCAGAACAGATCCATGCAATGGCAAGTCACAAGTTCAAACGAAATCCGAAGCAGAAGACGGAACAAAAGAAGACCTCGGGACAGATGACATGCAAGTTCTGTGGCAAGACGCACCGTTTTGTAAAATCAGAATGTCCAGCATGGGGAAAAACATGTTCCAAGTGTGGCCTAAAAAACCATTTCAAAGTCATGTGCCCAAGGGTGACAGTGCATACAGTTCGAGAGGAAGAATGTGACGAAGAATGGGTCAACTCAATAGCTAAGAAGAAAACTAAAGAAGTCAAGTGTTTGTTACAAGTTGAAAACAAAGAGGTAGCATTCCAAATCGACACCGGCGCATCTATAAACATACTACCAGAAGAGTATCTGAAGAGAACGTCAGTAATAACGCCAACAAAGCATAAACTGAACATGTGGAACATGACTGATGTCTCTCCCATGGGTTGCTACACGACGATGGTAACAAACCCAAAAGATGAGCAGAAATATGAAGTGGAATTCATGGTGACAAAGGAGAATTTCATGCCACTGATTGGTCTACCTACTGCTATAAAGATGAAGCTCATCTCTATTAATGAAGAACATATTGAAAATGTATCTTCCATGCTGACTGTAGATGATGTATACAGTGAACTGTGGAATGGGAAACTGGGTAACCTGCCGGGGATAGTCCACCTGAAGACGGATCCTACGGTTACTCCTGTGGTAATGCCAACCAAGCGCATTCCTATTGCTCTCAGAGAGAAACTGAAGCAAGAACTGGACAGGCTAGAAGAACTGGGAGTTCTGAAACCAGTCGATGAGCCTACTCCCTGGGTAAATCAGATGGCGATTACTCAGAAACGATCTGGCGAACTAAGAATATGCTTAGATCCGCAGCAACTGAACAGAGCCCTGTTGCGTGAACATTTCACACTACCTGTACTGGAAGACACATTACACGAACTATCTGCTTCTCGTGTATTCTCGAAAGTTGACCTAGCATCTGGATTTTGGCATGTAGAGTTGGATGAAGAGTCCAGTATGCTAACTACCATGCAGACATGCTACGGGCGATACAGATGGCTACGGTTACCTTTTGGTCTTGCAGTATCCTCAGAAATATTCCAGAAGAAACTACTGGAAAACCTCCATGGACTGACAGGTGTTGTCTGTCTGGCTGATGATATCTTAATACATGGAAAAGATGACAACTCTCATGACCAGCATCTAGAAGACCTCTTCAAAAGATGTCAGGAACGTGGTATCAAGCTGAACAAGGATAAACTGGAATTGCGTCTCAGCAAAATCACCTTCATGGGGCACACGATAACCAAGGATGGTCTACAAGTCGATCCAGAGAAGGTCCGAGCCATTACTGAGATGAATGCACCAACCAATGTACAAGAACTGAGAAGATTCCTCGGTATGTGTAACTATCTCACAAAGTTCCTACCAAAGCTTACTGACATAACAGCACCACTGAGAAACCTGACGAAGAAAGATGTTGCATGGACATGGTCGTCAGCACAACAGCAAGCATTTGACCTGGCGAAGGAAAGGGTAACAGAAGCACCAATCCTGAGCTACTATGAGGCAGAGAAAGAGTTAGTTGTAGAAAACGACGCATCGGAATATGGTATAGGTAGTGCGCTCCTCCAAGGAGGAAAACCTGTAGCATACAGTAGCCGATCTCTGTCTGATCCTGAAAGCCGATACGCGCAAATCGAGAAAGAAATGCTAGCAGTGGTACATGGCCTTGAGAAGTTTCACATGTACACATATGGGAGACGGGTAACAGTGGTAACGGACCACAAGCCACTGGTGTCTATTGTGAAGAAGCCGTTATCCAAAGCTCCAGCCCGTATCCAAGCTCTTGTCCTGCGTGCTCAAAAGTACGACTATGATCTGATATACAAACCTGGTAAAGATATCCCTGTAGCGGATACTCTTTCGCGTGCACCTCTACCAGAGAAACCGCAATCTGAACGAGTGTATGTGAACAACATGTCATTTTGTGAGATCAATAATGACAAGTTGAGTGAAATTCGTAGTGCTACGCGAGATGATAGTGAGCTAAGTGAATTGTCAAAGGTCATAGTGTGCGGATGGCCTGATGACAAAGCTACATTGCATCCCTCTGTGCGCGTCTATTTTTCATATCGCGAGGAACTGACCGTGCAAGATGGTATAATCCTGAGAGGTGAAAGGGTTGTAATACCGCGTTCACTTCGTAGAAAAATGATAGAGAAAGTTCATGCAGGTCACCTGGGAATAAATTCTTGTCTGCGAAGGGCGAGAACGTTGATATACTGGCCTGGTATGTCATCTGAGATCCGACAACACATAGAAGGTTGTGAAATCTGTGCGAGATACAAGTCCAAAAACCCTGAAGAAACTCTATTCATGCATGACGTACCAAGTGGACCCTGGGAAAAGGTCGGTTCAGACCTATTCAGCATAGAAGGAAGGTCATACCTGGTAACAGTGGACTATTTTAGCAATTTCTTCGAAGTGGACTACCTACCAGGCGATACGACGTCATCAACAATCGTGCATAAATTAAAGCACCACTTTTCTCGTCATGGCATACCTAAGACCCTAATTACAGATGGGGGTCCGCAGTTCAACTCTGCAACATTCCAAAGATTTGCCACAGAATGGCAATTCAATCATGAATTCTCCAGCCCCGGAAATAGCAAATCCAATGGTGCGGCAGAAGCAGCAGTGAAAGTGGCAAAGAACATTATGAGAAAGTGTCATGATGCAAAACAAGATCCATATATTGGACTCTTGAACTTGAGGAACACTCCTACTGAACAGGTGGGTTCCAGCCCAGTGGAACGGTTGTTCGGAAGGAAGACGAATACTCTCCTACCTACTAGTTCAACTAAGAAAGCTAGTGACCTAGCTAGTCAAGCTAAGATGCAAGACAGAAAGGCTAGAAAAGCAGAGAAAATAAACCAGTACAGAAAAGACTTGCGTCCACTACATGTTGGTGAATCTGTGAGAATGCAACCACTGGAGAAACATAAGAAACAGTGGAAACCAGCATCAGTTCTCAGACTACTTGGTAGTAGGACTTATGAAGTGGTCAATGAGAATGGTCAAACTTACCGCAGAAACCGACAGCACATTAGACCCTCTAGAGAAAACAGTGTAAATGGCAATGGTAATACTGCTACTGATCAAACATGTGAGCTGGTGAAGGACAATACACAAACCAAACTGGACACTGAAACCAATGTCCAAATCCCAGTATCTGTGAACAGTCCGTACAAAACACGATCTGGTAGAGTGGTAAAGCCAGTTGTAAAACTAAATTGGTAAATGTCAATAATGAGTTCTGATCTGGTGTAGTAAAGTCAGTGGTAAAACTGAATTGGTAAATGTCAATAATGAGTTCTATGGTTAAATATGTAATAAGTTACGTAAGATTAACAACCAATTACTATATGTAATATCTAGCAATATATATGTCCATTATCGAAAATGTAGGGCAGTTAATATTAAATTGTCTTTTCAAAGGAAGGAAGATGTTACGTGCTAGTACTAG
>JAVCKZ010098056.1:0-11174 GCA_034780755.1 Lepetodrilus elevatus | reverse complement strand
CCTCGCTTCCATTTCGTATCAGATGTATGCCCTCGTGCCATACTTTTGGTTTTGAGCTCGCCAAGGCTCCCTCAAAACCAAAGTTATGTCACTCGGGCATACATCTGATACGAAATGGAAGCTTGGTTAGTATCCTATAAATATTAGTTTTGAGATGTGTTGTGGCATAGAGCCACTTTCAAGAAGCTTTCAAGACTATCATGTATATATAGAATTCTATCAATATTTTTCCACATACAGGAACTGATTCAAATAGCAAAGGCATATGGTTACTATCAAGAATATTTTGTGCAAAACCTGGGCTGCTTTCAGGACACGATGCTTATCTCTAAGCAGTGCTACTTTTTACTTCTGCTTGTAAGCCCGTAGTGTTTGGTAGGAAATAGTAAGAAAACCCAAAGCATGAAGGGAGTAGACTACAAAAATTGTTCAGCCAGCCACTACATTGTAGAAAAGTAGCATAGTATAATGTGTAGAATTGTGTTGTGTCCTAAAGGCAGCCCTGGTTTGAAAGCTTACAAAATTATATCAATACTTTTCCACATACAGGAAGTGATTCAAATAGAGAAGGAATGCGTCATCAGTTTTTCTGCCTGGTTCGATATTTTACAGAATTAGTTCAATATTTTCCACGTACAGGAAGTGATTCAAATAGCGAAGGAATACGGCATCAGTTTTCCCGACTGTGTGGCGGAGGCCAAGACTGAGCTTCTGGCTCTCAAGAAGTTGAATGTCCCGTCTCCCGTCAAGGATCCGGACCCAATTCTGGTGGCCTGTGTACCCTGCAACAATGTACAGACCCAGAACCACGCTCACGGACAGTTCAACATCGATGAAGGCAAGTGTCAACATCCTCCATCCCGTGTTAATAATAATTCTAACATAGTACTGTGCGAGAACAATGGAAAAAATGTATGGTGGCAAAATGTCAATTTATTATTATTGGTGCAATATTTTTTTATTTTGTTATTTTGGTTTAATAAAATAAGAAAAAATTTTTTTGTTTGTTTTTCATTCCATGAAGTATTTAGCGAGGTAATCTACGAAATAAGGGTGTCAATACATTTCATGCCAAACTATAGATGTTCTTTCTTCTATATAACAGGATTGGAAGAACTCCCCTTCACAAGAACACCTCTGAAAGTGCTCTCCATGAATGACCAGACTTCCGATGGTGGATCTGTCAGCGTGTCGCCAGTTGACGACTCGCTCATATCGTGGACTTCCCCGAGCCTGGAAGAACTTCCCATCCTCTTTTCGTCGCCATACTGCCTTCAGCCTTATGGCTTGCCTGTGTTCCCAGATCACTCCATTTAACTCCCGATACTATCATGTATTCTATCGGTTCACGTCCATGCCACCCAATTTGTCGCTACCTCTCTTTCTATCTCTCCTCTATCTTCATCTATCTCCCTCTCTAACTTCCTCTCTCCCTCACGCTCTCTCTCCCTTACTCTAGTTTCCTCTTATCTTTGCCTTGCCCTCTCTCTCTATCTTCCTCTATCTCTCCCTCATCCTCTATCTTCCTCTATCTCTCCCTCATCCTCTATCTTCGTCTCTCTCTTGCTCTCTATCTTCCTCTTGCTCTATATCTAATCACCGTCTCTCACTATCTTCCTCTGTCTCTTATATCTCCCTCTCTTGTTCTATCTCTCCATCTTCCTCTATCTCTTGCTCTCTATCTTCCTCTATCTCTTGCCCTCTCTAATTTGTCTCTCTCTCTCTATCCTACCTCTCTATACTCTACAATAATCACAACTGCATGTCTTGTATGGTATGGGTGGCTATTCCATTCTGTAGTGGGTAAAAGTGCAAGATGAAGATATCATTCCATGTGTCAATGTGTGAGTTGCATGCAGAAGTCCAGTTGTGATAATGTATTAATAGATACAGGGATGAGAATTAATGCCGATTTGTACATTGCCATTGATTCTATAGCACAGTCTCGGTCTTGGAGCCTGACAGGGAGTTGTAGAGCCCAACAAATGTGTCTGACCAGTCAAAACTATTCAACATGGCTTTATTTTTTTATAAACATAATAAAAAGAAGAATATCTGTACATTTGTTGGACTTGTAATGAAGAATTCTTTTCAGGCAGAGCTTAGTTTTTAAAATGACTAGTTTTGATAAAGGTTTGACGTACTGGGTTCTCTCAACAAGTCTCTCTGGGTAAATTTAATTTGAAAATTATTATATCAGTTCTCATCCCTGTAAATAAACCTGGAATAGATGTACACAATTATAATTATTTATATTGAATGTGCAAATGTATGCTTATTTCTAATATTATGTCTTGAAAACAACTGAAAATGACTGATCTAGTAGTTATAGTTTCATGGTTTTTAAGGCATATTAAATGTGAACATTTAATTGTAGCCAAGAATAACAATGAAATTGTATAAATTGATACTGGTATAATATCTGGTCTTAATTAAAAGAAAATATTTATACTGTAGTGTTCAAAATTACGGTAAAAGAATAATGTGTTATTATTGTTGAAAGTCTTTATGGATAACTAGAAATGGTTATGTTAATCACCACTAGTTAACAATGCATATTTAATGATTATGTACATATAACTTATCTCTGCATATTGAGTGAATATCTTGAATCGTCTGCTTCATGTTTTTTAGGCAATTGTCAGTTTCCAATGCCAAAAGTACTACAAGAATTCTGACCTCGTCTACACATGTTTATCCGTCCTAGTTTATCCTTATGTTATTCTTATTTGGTGTAGAAGCAAGTTCATGGATAGGTTTACGTTTTTAATAATGCATCTGTATTAGTTATCAATCAGTATTGCATGCAAGATGACTGAATATTTACGGATTACAAACTTTTGTTAGAAATTTCATCGATTTCATCAAAATTCTTCTATTAAATTATTTGAAATATATGAAGATAAATATTTTTATAATAAAATTTAATATAAACTTTTATGATTTCGTCTTTTGTATATATACCAGACTATCAACATAAATGTTGAATCTAATCAGATAGTTCTTGCTTGTTTTGTCTGTCTAAGCATTTTTCTAGACTCAACAACGCAGATTTGTAAATGTATGATTTGTATATTTACTGGAATGGACTATACAGTATGGTACACACAGGCATATTGGTAATGTACATGCATAATTCACTTGACTGAATTTCATGTTGGCATGAATCCCTTCCATTACTTATTTGGAAGAGAAATCCAAAAGTTCCAACTTTTGCGTGAGCAAGGTTCTTGTTCAGCTAGAGTTGTTCATGAAGATGCAGCTTAACATAGTGATGCTCAAGACCCCAGCAATTACAGCATGGTGGATCCTTATCACAAGCTGCATAGCACTTCACATCACAACTTCACATATAACTTCACGGCCAACTTCACACCTTCTCTAGAATGATTGTGATTCCCTGTCCACCTCCGATACACGCACTCCCAAGTGCAAATGAAACGTTTTTCCTCCTGCAACAGAAAATCAATATATTGGATCTAAGGCATGCTTTCAATAAACTTGTACCATATACCACTGTGAGTGGTCAAATGGGGGGGGGGGGGGGGAATAAAACTTAATAATAAGACAAAAAATAGTTAGACAATATGCTGTCCTTGCCTTGGAAAGGGAACTTTAAAATCCAGTTGAATTTTGATAATAAAATGGCACGTTTTTTCAATGTAATGATAAATCTGACAAATAACAATCGACAGAACGTCACTAGAGCAGGTACTAAAGTTTTAAAATAGACCTATAAACCTAATGTAAAGATTTGTTCACTTGTATCATGGCTTGTCAGTTTATGGCAGGAGGAAACCCACAGCTTGCCTAGCACTGAAATGTTTCAGTAATCGTGAATACAGACAGGTACTGACAGACCAAGGATCAGACATGGGGGCTGCTCCTTTCTAGCTGTTCTGTCCTGTACTTTCTGTCCGACGCATGCGTAGTTACCAAGGATCAACACCGCACAGTGTAACTGCGCATGCGTCGGACAGAAAAGCATGGATTTGCGGAAATATCACTGATGTATTTGTCCATGAGTCGATTGCTGCTTACTTGAGTTCATGTGTGAGGTGAGCAGTTATTCTGGCCCCTGAAGTTCCTAAAGGATGTCCGAGCGCGATGGCCCCTCCACAAGCGTTGGTGATCTCCGGGTTCAAGCCCAGCTCCTTAATAACTGACAAACTCTGAGCTGCAAATGCTTCATTCACCTGTGGACACAAAAACAAACATATATGTGCTTCAATTAGAATGTAATGAATAGTTTATTGGAATGTTTTAACATTTACTTTATTATTTATTATTCTCAATGTGAACAGATTTATTTTTAGATATTTGCATGTTGCATATGGGTGAAATCTTCCTGATTGTGTGACATAAAGCACTAATTTGTTCATTCATTCACATGTATTTTAAATCAAATTTATTAACAAAACGTTTTAAGTACACATTGGAATTTACCAATCTTTTTACACACTACATTGCTATTTACTGTCCTTAACCCCATCCCTTCTGGATTAGACACAGACACTGCTCTTTTGGGAATCTGTTGCCTCCAGCATGGAGAGGGTTAATGTTACAGTATGTCTAAATCTAAACTCATCCATGCAATAGTGCACTTTAATAATTTACCATAATAGCATAGCAGCAAGCGATCTAAATATTCAAACCAGACCTTGTAGCTTGTGATTTTTTAACTATGACATTACACCCTCATTGCCCTTTGAACTCTGAACTTACCTCTGTTAGTCCCATGTCCTTCAGCTCTTTACCAGCCTTTTTGAGAGCAGCTTTAGACGAGGCGACGGGGCCGATTCCCATGATGTTTGGGTCACATCCTAAAGAAAGCAACGAAATCTGGGGTGTGTTCAGTCTGCAATACATTTCACTACACCTGTCTGGCTGAATGATTTCACAGCAAATCAGTTTTCACATACGTGCAGTGTATTCCCTTCATGCTTTGGATTTTCCTACGAAAACCCGGGCTCAAAAGGGGGTAATTAAAAGTAGTGCTATGCTATGTAGTACTACCATGTGTTGGCTGAACAGATACTGTAGCGCTATGTAGCACTTACATGATGAAATGTATTGCAGCCTGAAATTTACCTGCAATTCCATACGATACGAGTCTGGCTAGTGGTGTGAGGTTGTGTTTTTTTAGAGCAGCTTCACTCGCCAAAATCAGAGCAGCGGCACCATCGCACACACCCTGCAAATAATAATAAGGAGTAAATAATAATAGTTAAGTAATAAAAAGTAAATAATACTACTAATAATTAAATAATACTACTAATAATACTACTAATAAAAAATAATAATAATAATAAGTAAAATAATAATATCAATATATAATGTCCTCATTTATAGTGCATAAAACCCTCTGAACTTATTTAAAACACCCTGACATAGAAATGCATCCAGACACGGTCTTATACAGACAATTGTTAGATAACACAAAGAAAGCATTCAAGCTGAAGTGGGTTTAGAAATCTAAAACTAGATTATAAAATCATATGTGACCCGTCACCACAAACTGAGTCTTAACTCGCAAGCAGCGCTTCTGCAGTAGAGGCTCTTCAAACTGGATTTTTTTTCAAAATGGCCGCCTGTTAGTTTCCGCACTTCAAACTCCCGTAATTCGCTCATTTTTTTTTACAGCAGAACAATAAATTTGGTATCAAAAGAAAGCTTAAAAACTAGATTGTTTTAACCATAATATCTAAAAAATGTTAATTTGTTGTGATGGGTCACATATATCTTTGAAAGAAAATTGGTATTATTGAACATAGTATTTACTTGTTATTTTTATTGTAGTCTGTAAGCATGAAAATATATATTAATAGCTTTAACGGCTTGAAAATGAATGACAGCTTTAAAGAGCTTTAAAAATATAATCAAAAGCTGTCAGTTCATTGAGAAATATGATAGCTTAACTGTTATATAAATTTTATTTTCTATTTTATTTGACGTTTCCTTGACAATGAGGACAACATCCAAATTTAATCACTGTTCAGTAAGTATTTAAAAAATATATGCGTGACGTAATATATATGCGTGAAAAATATATACGTGACGTAATATAAAAGTTTTTAAGCTCAGAATTATTAGGTATTTTGTTTTCTCTCTCCAATGTATTAAACGTAAACAAATAAAAACGTAAAACAGTAAAAACATAATTATTTGTGAATAAAAACAATATGACACGTTATATTATTTCAATTTATTCATATAGTACATTTTAGGCACGGTCATACTCAGCACAATAATGATAACAACAATAATTATGATAAAACTAGTAATAAGAGCAAACTATAGTATGTCGTTGTAGTGACAGCTACGACGTAATTGAATTCGGAAAGTTTTTTCTTATTATCATCATCATCAGGGTCGGCATGACCGCAGTCTGACAACAATGAAACATGGAATACACAAATGCATAACAAATCTGTATTGAATTTAATGTTTTCAAATTTAATATCGTAAATTCACCTTTTAAATAATCCATTACTCTTGTCAGTTTATGAGTACAAGTAATAGTGATATATTTTAATGACAAAATCGGATAAAATATATCCTCATGGAATTTTCAGATCTCCATCTACCCACACATGTATCATCAACGTAATGGCTATCAAAATATCATATGATGTATAGGTTATAATATTTCAACGCCTTAGGTTAATCTCGAGTCCCATTCGTTTCATCCCCTATGCTCCACCTTCCGGCTATTTGGGGCTGTTACTTATATTATCTTCAAGGGGGGCCGTCGGGAATATAAATTTTGGTGACAAGCGACAGATATTAAAAACACTGAAAGTGCAGCGTTTTACAGTATTGCTTGACAAAGGTCATCTTGAATATTTAAACCCACCATCTGTTTAGGCTTTGCTTGTGTTGTCGGCACTGTCTCATAGGTCGTAAGCACCACCACCAGGAATTTCTCGCCACGCAAGATTGTCGATTTTAAAGATAATTATATATTTTGATATTGTGTTATGGCAGCAGACCACTTCCTAAATCTTCTGCTATCTTCTCTACTTTATGCTGAACCGCCGGATGGTAAGAGTTTTATCATATTATATTTTACTAATTTTAATGGATTAACATTTTTTATTATTTAAAATGTTTTTTATTTTTATGTTTTAATGGATTAACAATTTAACATGATTAATTACAATAATGTAAACAGGTAACTGAAGGTACGCGCATCCAAGATTCAATATCAAATTGAGATTAGTTCTCGATGTCAATTTGCGTATTTATAAGCATGATCATACACACTTTATAGAACAAAATCATTTGCAGTTGTGTGTGATTTTTATTTAATTAATTAATTTTATTACACTTTTTATTCAATTTCTTTTTGCAGGTGCATATGTTTCGACAATGATATATCATTCACAAAATCTACACGTTATTAATGTACATTTTGTACATTAATCATGAACATGTTGCGAAATAGTGCATTCTTATCAAATACAGACCGACTACTGCAGTAAAGTGTGTAATGTCGGTAGATGTGTTAGTAATCAATATATATTTTGAATCAATGTATAATGGATTGTTTGTGTAATCAAGCTGATGACATTTTTAACAAATACCCGCATCCTCAAGAAATTGCCATTTTCAGTTATTTGCAGTACACTCGATTTTCGATGCTCGATATCTCATTTTCAAATGCTGTTATTTCTCCCAAAAGTGTGCGATTCATTTCTGTTTCTCATATGAGTGAAGGTAATGAAGCATGGGTTTTATACTTGGGTTGACCTGGTAATATTGTAGCGCTATGAGCATCCTATAAAGTGTGGATTTGGCGCAATATAAATGTTCACATTATTATTATTATTATTATTACTATTATTACTAAAATTATTATTATTATTATTATTATTACTAAAATTATTATTATTATTATTATTATTATTATTATAACATATGTGTTTTGCCTTGTAGGAAATCAAACGAGTTTTCACTGGAGCTATAAAGGAACCACAGGTATGTTAATTAATTAAATCTCTGGAAAAAATGCATACTTTTGCTTCATGATGTTCCATCGTCAAAACACGTAGTTACTACTTATTTTTGAAAGCACAAGATATTTGAAAAATATATTACAATTTTCTTATATCTATTGATGCAGTCTTTCCAGACAAATATTACTAAGCATTTTATCCATGAAGTTTCCTATAAACCGATAAGCAAAATAATAGGACATTTCAACACTATAAATGGTTAAGGCGTAATTTACAGTATGCATAATATGTAATGGTATGCATGTATAGTATACTAAATAATTCTCTACCGGATGTACAGTCTGAAGGCTGCTAGCCCTCGTGAAAGAGGTCAAGGAGGGAGAAAAAAATGTGAAGCAATTATAATAAAAAAGAAATAAAAAAACAGTACCACAGAGTGTGACAAGATGCTCCTACTGGTCTAGTTTAGGTCCGGCCCGAGGCTGCGAAACTGTTTTGAGTAGGATTTCATGCTCAAGTTCAAATATGTTATGGGGATTTGTAAAAATACTTTTTGAGTACGATTGTATGCTCAAGCTCAACTTTGATATGGGTATTTGTGAAACAAACCTTTTGAGTTCGATTTCATGCTCAAGTTCACATTTTATAATGGGAATTTGTGACACAAACGTTTGGAGTAAGATTTCATGCTCAAGCCAGATGTGTTCCCTCTCTGGTTGCCGGTATAACAACTCGGGTTCGAATCCCATGGATCCACATATCCTGTGACAAACATACTACTACTACTACTACTACTACTACTGCTACTACTACTACTACTACTGCTACTACTACTACTACTACTACTACTACGATAGCGATCACTACTAATACTACCACTAAGACAACGACTACTACTACTACTACTACTGCTGCTACTACTACTACTACTACTGCTGCTACTACTACTACTACTACTACCACTACTACTACTGCTGCTGCTGCTAGGACGACTATTACTATTACTAATAATACGACGACGACGACTACTACTACAACTGCTACTATTGTACAGATCAACACAGTCACATTTTATTGCACATTCTTTGTTGTGTACTTAATGCACACGTACACGTATTGTTGCAGGCCCACCTGCCACTAGTTTGGGATATAATTGGATCATTAAGACCATCTCAACGGCATGACAATCAGACACCTACTATCTGCCAGTAGCGCGCTCGGTTCCTGCGATAGACGGCACAACGGCGTTGTTCTTCATTGACATCAACAGCATGAAGCCCTGACAGTATTTCAAGTACGCTCGGATCAGTGCGGGGTTCGCCCCAAAAATCATACCACTGTTATAGTTTGGCATGAAATAATACTTAGTCAAAATATTTAGTGATCGTTAAATAAACAGATTTTTTATTACTGGTGCAATATTTTTATTTTTATTTTTTTGGTTAGGTCAAATGAAATTATAAAATGGAGTTTTTTTGTTTTTCATTCCATGAAGTATTTACCGAGATCATCTACGAAATATGGGGGTCAATGCATTTCATGCCAAACTATAACCTGGAGTATGTTAAATCTTAATCGATAATGAAGATCTTAAATGGAGATCTTAATCGACAAACAAAGGTAGACACGGATGCATAAGTAGATCAGGTCGGTGCTTCAAATGTCCCCGAATTTCCCAAATTATGGTGATAAACAAACACGAGTAGGCCTACTGGATCTAGGCATTGGGTTGACTAAACTACAGTGAACATCGTGTGCTTAAATTTCTGTTCGATTCAGAGACAAATCATGTTGTTCAACATTGTGTTCAGCTGTCCGCGCGTGAGGAAGGGATACTACATAATATACGTAAACAGCCATGCACATCTCCTTGTAGGTCATTACCATAATCTTTAAACCGGATATGTCCTAAAAATATAATTCGACCCAAGGTATGCTGTGTAATTTCATAATATTAATACTATGCAGTATATAATGTAGGCATATTCAGTTTGATGGTCGACTTGCAATTGTATGCTTGATTAATAGTTTGTTTAGAAATGTATCTTAGATCTGTCATCGTGGTGGATACGTGATGGACTAAAAAGAAAGCACATAAACAAATACAATAGTAAATAGTAATCTGAGTATAAACCTACCTTGAAAATACGATAACTAACTCTAAATGCATGTAATTGCCTGTAACATGATCATAGACGTCGCCCTTTATAATGTATAATGCAATATTATTAAATAGGGTACCCGTTAACAAAGATATGTTATCCGCTAAGAGAGCATACTGCTATCTCTCTCTCTCTCTCTGCTATCAGCAAAGAGGACGTAATGGTAATAGTATCGTGGAATGTACTCGCATCAGTGTATAGCACTTTAGTTGTATTTTGTGAGCGCCAATCATTAATGGAAATCCCTAGTTGATTAAAAGCATGTGAACAACCACAGTGACGTGAAAGGTCATAATTACATTTCAAAGGCTGATATTGAGACTTTTTAAATATAATTATAGTTTTCCAGGATATGTCAGACTCGCATTGTATTTAGGCATACTTCTATTGATTGGACGCCTAAATGAAGTTAATCTCTGACATGTTTATTATATGTTTTGCTATCATGTGAGCTCCACTATAACTTGACGGACGAAATAATAACTGTATTTATACTAAATATGGTTTAGTGCATGGCTCGTATTGATATGCATTGGTTAAATGTTTTGAAAGGCTTGCACTTGATCATGACCTTGTTCAGGTTTGTGCAGAAGGGGGTCTTTGAAACTGAGTACCAAATAGTTTGTTAACATCCTCAGATGCGTTCTTCTCACTAGGTTTCTGGAGGTACTCTTCATCTCAAGAACAATAAGTAGTGTTCATATCATACGGAATCTTACGGATTAATATAGTTATCAATACGACCATAAGATATCAAGATTAAGAAATGAACAGTACCATGCTCTTGAAAGAAACCCGTGTTTCATGTAGAAACTAGAGTTCAATGAACTTGCTTTGCTACTATACTGAACTTCTAGGCTTACAATCTATAGCTATGCACTGTATATCTCGTCGTGGCGGTAGAGATAGGAAGGAAACTGTGAGATGTAACCTGGATGCATTAAAGTATCTTGGAACTAGGTCATATACGGAATGTCCAGGGTATCGTTTCTCGAAGCTCTCTTAGCCGCTAAGGGATCATAGCACTCTCTTAGCCGATTGCCATTGCTAAGAG
>JAVCKZ010098045.1:0-11175 GCA_034780755.1 Lepetodrilus elevatus | reverse complement strand
TTAACATTCATTTTGCACACTCAAGTACTATCGTGATACTATCGCGATATCTTTGTCAAATTGCGATAGTATCGTGAAATTACTTGCGATAGTCACCCCTAGTAATTACCAGACTCTGCTTATAATGTTCTTCAATAATAATAATATATTATTTGAACAGAATCAGTTGCTAGTGCGGAGATATGTATATTTAATTTCTGTTTTATTGATGTTTTCAGTTATTTTACTTTTTGACATGCCTTGCTATTTCAGGCAAGTGTGCTAAGTGGAAAGGCAGAACCACTATGCTTAGAATCTCTAAACAACACAGCCGTTTATAAGGTACATAACAACATTTTAATAATACAAGCGTGATATGAACAAGCTGACACAAAACCAAAGGCCAGCAGATATTTGGTTGGGGAGCTTTGTATTAAAATTCAGAACTCTGCTTGGGGAATCTGGTCCCATTCCTCTTTAAGCTTTCAATGTGTCTGAACATGTATTAATAATACCTGGAGATCGTATGCATTTAGAAATTCTTAATTATAAAAAATACATTATAGTATAAGTTAAATTAACATGTCCAAAAATGCTACAGACCCTTAATTAATGTTGTTGATAATATATATTAGCATCGTAGGAAATGACGGTACTGTAGTCTATGTCACGATTTTAGTATAACCGGAAATGACGTAGACATCGATTTACGCCAGAACGAGATTGGCCAGCCCGGACGAGATTTGGCCACCGACGATGCACAACGGAAAGAAGCACAGATGACCTTTGACATTACTTTATATATAAGATCAACGGAATGTATATCCGTCCATTGTACTGAACATTGTGAATCTGATGGTGTTTAGAGATCATCTTTCGTTTCAGGGAGCCATTGTTCGTCTTCGGCAACTTCCGCTGATCAGTGTCGTCTTGAATAATACGACACAGATGACCTTTGACATTACTTTACATATAAGATCAACGGAATGTATATAAGTCCATTGTACTGAACATTGTGAATCTGGTGGAGTTTAGAGATCATCTTTCGTTTCAGGGAGCCATTGTTCGTCTTCGGCAACTTCCGTTGAACAGTGTCGTCTTGAATACTACGGCACTCAAGGAACTAAGAGTGGTGAGATACTACTACTGTATTTTGGTATAATTCTAACGTTGTCAAATACTCGGAAAACATTAATTTTGTAATTTGGCCAAAAGGTTACATCTTAAGGAGGCTGGCCCCAGTTTACTGCGCAAAGCATACTAAAAGTTCAGGAAAATCGTTGTGTTAGAACTTTTGGTCGAAACTAGGGTCAGTCTCCTTGTCAATGATAAACCTTATGATTTTAACAAAAAGAATAATTGAATCCCTTTACAATAATAATAATTCCTCACAAAATTAGAGGGATATATTGGATCCATGGGAGACGAAAAACGAGAAACTGTCTTGACAAATGATCATGACAAAACTGATTCATTTTGCTTGTTAAGTGTTGCGAGATTGAGAACGAATAATAGTGTCAATAAATGATAATAACCTAACTGTTTACTTTTGTTTACGTATTTAAACAGCAAAGAGATTTGAATCAAAACAACCTTGTTAGAGTTATTGGAGCGACTCTGGAGGAAAACAGCAAATATCTTGTCACTGAGTTCTGTGCCAAGGGAACTCTACAGGTAATATAGATGATTACATCAACTAAATGACTCGAGTGTGTTGCAATGCCTCTTATTGTACACAGATTGATAATACTTTGTCCTCTATTTTGGAATATTTGTCGTCGTTTTTAGACAATAATACATAATTTACTTCCAGATTTTCAAATGCAAAGCAAGACATCGTACGTGTGGGAGTGATTTGTTGTTTTACACTACAGTGGGCATCTTTCACCCATACGTGACGATGATTGAATGAATTATGCAATATATATGGCATATTGAATTGTTTGTATCTGCGCACATGTTATTTTCAAGGGAGTCACATTCTTTTTCAGGATCTCCTCGGTAACTCAAAAGTTGGCCTTGACACTCAATTCAAGTTTTCACTGTGTATGGACATTGTGCAGGTAGGAAGCAATGGGAAGTTGGCCCCTTTTTCCTTTTTCGATATTCAAAATATTTCAAATCTTTCTAATTTGTTCTCATTTATGGAATTATGCATTTATAAGGCTCCAATGAAAAATACTTAATGTATTAACACCAACTTTCTCTCACGTACTATAATTCTCCTACAACTACACGAAAAATCACGAAAATTCTTAAAACGTGTCTAAACCGGAAGTGTGCTCATATGACACCTACATAGGTTGATAGGCTCTATTGAGCCCTTTATATTGCACATAGCAAATCTGAATGATGTAATATGTCATGTACCGTAGAACACTAGCTCATTATTCAACATTTTTGAATATCGAAAAAGGAAAAAGGAAAAAGGAGCCAACTTCCCATTGCACAGGTAGGAAGGAACAATGATGGTGCTGGTATTCATGATCAGAGATCATCCGATTGCCAACATGTGCAAAACAGCTTCCACACGCTGATAAAGTGCGTCCTTCTTATTACCTGGAATGAAGCGCTCACGCTCGGTTACTTACGTTGTATTAGTCCATAACATTGAATGAATAAATACATATTGTTTATTGCCCCACCAATTAACCCCCATTCGAAATTGCATGATTGCTGTCATTTATAAGACATCTGTTATTTCTCTTCCCAGGGGATGTGCTTTCTCCATGATAGTCCCGTCCAGAAACACGGGCGCCTGACGAGCGCCGCATGTCTTATTGACAACCGGTTCTCTGTGAAAATAGCAGACTTTGGGCTGGACTTTTTATACAGCAGACTTGCAGTGGATAAAACGTCGTCAGAGTTCAAGACGGGTAACAATGACGTTCTACAAATACTACACATACAAACCTAACATCGCAATATTTAAATCAATTTATTCCGTGCAACCACTGCTGCAAAACAGAGCCAAATGGTGTTGTTAAATCGCTTCGTTCCAGTGAATAAAACATATATAGTTCAAGGCGGGTAATACAGTGAGTTGGCTAGTTCCGAATCACGTTTCCCAGCTGCAAGCGAAGCGAATACGTAAATGCCAGCTGTTCTTTTAATCGTATGTGATGTATCAATGAATACATTGATGGTTACAGGTTGTAACTGATTCTAATTGTAATTGATTTATGTATTGACCAGAATTAAACAAGATTCGGAACTAGCCAACTAACTGTAATGAGGTTCTACAAATGCTACAATTCAATTACAAACTCTATAGATCACGACAATATTTTAGATCAGTTTATCCCGCCGTGTAACCATTGGGGCCAATCAGAGCCAAATGTTGTGTTGTTAAATGGTCTGATTGGTTCCACCAGAGTGTCTGTGGAAGGCTCCAGAGGTTCTGAGAGATCCCGCCATGAACGGCACGCGGGCAGGCGACGTCTACAGCTTCGGCATTATCCTTCTGGAGGTCATCACACGAGAGGCTCCATTTATGTCTGAAAACGAAACACGCGATATTGATGGTAAAGTGAAGTATGAACGTCAAGAAAGAAATCTATACTATTTGTATGCAATATATATTAATATACCAATATGAAACTTGTTGTAATACCTGTTGGTTTATTTAGCAGTCTAAACATTTCCGTGAAATGTGTATGAAATCTTGAGTTGACAACTTATGCATGCATCATTTCTTATTAAAGTCAGATCAGAGACTGCCGTTCACATATTTGCACATAGGTGGTGTATGAAGAGAATTTCAAAATGTTTATGGAGCTGTCTTCCTATATCATCGTGCTGTCGTTCTATCCTATCATGATGTCTTTCCATCGGATCATGCTGTCGTACCAGCGACCTGTGCAAATTAAGGAATTATTAACCCGATCCCTAAATCAGGAGGTGGAAACCCTAGAATACCTATCGAGGAATTACTCTTCTATGTGTGCCCTATAAAGTGAATGCAAAGATTTTAACCAATATAGGATTTCTAGCTGGCTGGAATCAAATGACATGTTATCACCTCTCCAATGGATTCAGAAAGGGTAAATCACGTCAAGATCATATCCAGATCCTGACGAAAATTCTGTATAATAGGAAAATGGCAAACAAATCTACGTTCACATGTTTTGTAGACATGAAAAAGGCTTTTGATTCAGTGGACAGAAACTTATTGTGGCATACTCAGAAACGGTTGGAGAGGAAGAATTTTGCAAGCCATACAATCGTTGTATCAGGACGTTAAGTGTTGTGTTAGAGTGAATACAGATAGAACGGAATGGTTTCATATTACAATCGGAGTAAAACAAGGGTGTTGCCTATCACCAACACTTTTCTCAATGTATGTGAACGATCTCGCTGATGCTATAAATGAACTCAAATGTGGAATCGATATAGACTGTATACACATTTCAATGTTATTGTATGCAGACGACATCGTGTTAATAGCCCCAGACGAAAACCAATTACAGAAACTATTATAATGTCTTAATGACTGGTGTTGCAAATGGAAGCTAACTTGGAACAAGGATAAAACCAAGATTTTACACTGCAGACCGCTATCTAAGCATAGAGGTATATGCAGTTTTAAATGTGGTGACATAGGGACAGACTACTGCTCTCGGTACAAGTATCTTGGAATGTGGGTTAACGAATTCTGTGATTATAAAAAGACAGTGCAAGAAGTGTGCAAAGCTGCTAACAGAGCTCCCAATAAGCAAAATGGCAATATTATTCGTACGTACGACTTTTTAAATGTGATATAGAGACGAGCCACTATGTGAAGATGCATCTTCCACGTAAGCAAAGAAGTAGTTTAGCCTCACTGCGATGCGGAAATCTGTCTATGAACATAGAACGCGACAGATATACCAAGCCGGTCACCCCACTATGTGATAGACAGTACAGTATCTGTTGGCAATAATATTGAAAATGAAATGCATTTGAATGTCCATTTTATGATAATATTAAGTATTCTCTTTTTAACAAATGTATGTTTATTTACAATGCTTTTTATTCTCTTTCAACTTTAGAAAAAATGAATTACTTTTTAATACTGATGCAATGCAATACAGTCTGCCCCATTCAATTTATTTAATGTATAACTTGCGTAGATTATCTTTATAACAACAATAGCAATATGTGTTTGCTTATACTATTTTCTTTATATTCTTTATTTATTTATTTATTTATTTATTATTATTTTATGTATTTATTATGTATATTTAAGGTTTACATGATTGTGTACATTTGTATTCGTAATTGTATACAGAGACTATTCATCATGGTGTCTTTTAGGTCATTAATTGCCCGGTGCTGCGCCTAAATATTGAATATTAATATTAATATTGAATATTGAATATCAATATCAATATCAATATCAATATCAATATCAATATCAATATCAATATCAATATCAATATCAATATCAATATTAATATTATCAGTAACCAGCCACTACGACAGCACGACATGCCCGGAATCAGCCACCGTAGGCTTAGCGAAACGAGATCTGATTTTAATTAGATTGATTCATAAATGGAATTTTAACAAGCAAATTATATGACACTTCATAGTTTCCCTTCCTTTTGTATGGAATTTACAGCAAACTACTAATACTATATTTATATAGATTCATTTCCGGTTTCAGACACACTAAGCCGGTTGAAGAGTGGTACGACTCCGCCAACACGTCCCCACATTGAGGTCCCGTTTAACCTGACCGACCTCAAGAGTCTCATGGAGTCGTGTTGGGGGGAGGACTGTCGTCGTCGACCATCATTTCATGTCGTGATGAAAACTCTACGCTCACTTGCCAGGTAATCTTCCATCCCTAGCAGTCCCTGTCAAAGACAGTTCTTGCCAATTAACAAAAATCAAGAAAATATCATTTTTTTAAATCTGAAAATTAGCCACGAATTATTTCTTTGATAAGGTCTACATCCATAAGGAAAGCTACTCACGTATCGACATAATACGTGATGATTTTCGATGGTAATTTAAAGTTCTTTTAGTACGATTTCATGCTCCTCAATTTTGTTCACAAAACTCCATAAAATATTTGAGCTTGAGCATGAAATCGTACACAAAAAGGTCTCTTAATCTCGGTGCCTGGAGATTTTTTAATTCAGCTTTTCACTAGAAATGACTTGTTGATGCAGGGTTTGGGCTAGTCCTATTCTACAGCTTAGTCTGATCTGGTGTCGATTTTGATGTATAATTAATGATCCAGCTTTACCAGATACACGCGTACAGGAATGTACCGTAATTGAGCAGCTATTTACTATACGTGTAATAACTTGTCCGACTACAGTCGGCTCGGGACGAGTGGGAACCTCCTGGACAACCTTCTGAAGCGGATGGAGCAGTACGCCAACAACCTGGAGCATCTGGTGGATGAGAAGACGGTGGAACTGAAGGAAGAGAAGAAGAAGTCAGAGGAACTCCTGTACCAGATCTTGCCTAGGTCTGTACGCTTCTACAGGTGTTACATTGTTGCGATACTATGTGCAGGGTCCGTCCATAGTGATAGTGCTTCCATGGGGATTGGAAATTGGTTCATGCAGACATGAATAGGGCGCAGACCAACTAAGAGTCAGGGGGCTTGTTCTCGAAACATTCTTACGAACTTCGTAGACTAAGAACAATTCATAGAAGTTCGTAAGAACGTTTCGAGAATAGGCCCCTGTATTACCAGATCATGCACAGGTCTGTAGTGAGTCTTCTCTTGTACGTATTACATCATTAGGATACTATTTGCAAGGTTTGTACACATTGATTGTACTTCTGTGGGGATTGGCATGTACCAGAGATTGATGAGGCAGTAAAAATGCCAAGAAAACAGACTAACTAAGAGGCAAATTAACATCAATACCAGATACTTCTCAGGTCTGTTTAGGGTACTCGTGATTCTGTGGGGATTGGTAATTGTCTCCTAAGCAAGAGAATAATGAGACGACAGAAACAGGCTAACTACAGTAAGAGTAAACTCATTACTATACCCTGAGATGTACTAGAGATGTACTAGAAAATATAAGATGACTATTGATTTAGTCCTTTTCCATTATATCATAGAATGCTGATATATCTGTTCATAGACAATAATCTACGATTTTAAGCATATATATGTTTTGGTATTGAGAAACGAAGATAATACATTCTATAATAACATTCAATGCAATAGTTACGTTTCTTGAAAGAACTTTCCGAAAAATAGTAATTAGGCGATGCAGACATTCATCTATTTTCGCATATGAAGTAACTATGTCAACAAATAACAAATACGATGATATAAATGTGTATTTATTTCATATCTGTAGCTTGTAGATTGTGTCAAGGGCAGAAAATTGACCCAGAGGAATTCAGGTGTGTGACGATGATACAAATGTGTATTTATTTCAGATCTGTAGCTTGTAGATTATGTCAAGGACAGAAAATTGACCCAGAGGAATTCAGCTGTGTGACGATCTACTTCAGTGATATCTGTGGATTCACAAACATCTCGGCTAGAATGACCCCTTTCCAGGTAAGTTTACTCTGTGTCAAACATACAGCGCACTAGTTAATTTAATGACGGTGACATTTTATAATATAATGGAATTACATGTATGTCTTTACCGGAGTACTTATTTTGATGCAGGTTGTGGACCTACTCAACGATCTCTATACTTGCTTCGATGCGACCATAGATAGATTTGATGTCTATAAGGTATTTCAAATTTAATCATATATACTTTGTCAGTATCCATTAAATAAATATGCTTTGTAAATATATGTCGGCAACAGCTATCATATAAGATCGATATGGACATTGGCACGAGTATCCGGAAATAATTTACGCATTAATTTAACATTATAGTATAGTTTTTTTATTTAAGCAATATTTATTCTCATGATTACGCAACATACAAATAAGACATGCCACAAGCCATAAACATTCATCATGAGAGGGGCTTGGCAAACAGGATGTTACCATCCTATATCCTATAGTTATTGTCTTATAAACTTACGAACTTCAATTGCGCACAAGTTGGTTCTTATTTCAATCAGGTGGAGACAATCGGTGATGCCTACATGGTGGTGTCGGGACTTCCGCAGCGGAACGGAAACAGACATGCGGTGGAAATTGCCTCAATGTCACTGGCATTGCTGAATGCAATCGAGACGTTTACGATTCGACATCTGCCTGACGAGAAGCTGAAACTGCGCATTGGCATCCATTCTGGTATTCTCACCGACATTTACGTCTATAGTCTATACACTTCATAATTTACTGTTTTACTCAGCTGTACACAGTATGCTGCATTCAATGCATATAATCAAATTTAACCTTTTTCAGAAATACGTATCCCTACCGCCGTTGCCTTTGGTTCGATACGTGTGTATGATCGTGTCTCATTAATACAACATATAGGCAAATGCTAAGGAAAATACAACCTTATAGAATTATAGAATTGGGCATATGACCGGGGGATGTATAAGGGGAAAGATCCTAGTGGAAATTACCCTGGGAAATTGTCCGTGTAGGCCGTTTAGGTCGTGTAGGCGCCTTAAAACCATCTGGAATATATGAGATATTTACCATACAGACTGTTTCATATCAGCCGCCCACCGCTGTAGGCTTCAGATTGTTCCGACGCTTTGGCTTGAAGTACATATATGCAACATTGCATATTGCAATAAACTTATTTTATGAGTATTGTTTTAGCCTAGTTATTCACTGTTCCAGGCCCAGTGGTAGCTGGGGTGGTGGGGCTGAAGATGCCAAGGTATTGTTTGTTTGGAGACACCGTTAACACAGCGTCCAGGATGGAGTCACACGGAGAAGGTAAGTCCGTAGTGTTACCTTGCATACCATCATTACAAAGAATACTGTAATTGGTGAAGTCTACGAATTTCGATGTGAATTTCTTGTATGATCTATAATCCTCGATTTTCAACCTCGCTTTCGTATTGCCATACTTCCGGTTCCGGTTCCTACATTATATACTGAATATTATATTTTCGTCGCTGCCGAATTAATCATCCATACTTCCGGTTCCGGTTCCCGTATTAATATTGTGAAGTATATTTTCGTCGTTGCAGAGTTAAGCATCCATAATTCCGTTTCCGGTTCCTGTATTAACATACTGAATCATGTTTTGGTCGTTTCAGAGTTAAAGATCCATTTGAGTTATGCAACACACGTCCTCGTTTCCGCATTCAATATCTTTACCATGGAATTGCGTGGATTAACCGATATCAAGGTAGGAACATACGTATTTTCACGAATATATAATATACCTACATGATTAATAGGTAGGCCCATATGTACCTGTCAAGTAACTTGACAGAGAGCAATATCTACAGCAATAAGTAATGTCACATACACCAGTTTGTTTACTTTTTTTTGTATGCATTAGTTTGTGTATTGATGAAACAAGAACCGTAATAATAATATGTGTACATGCCCTATTGCATAAGGGCATAGACTTGACAATATCATCGTTGTTCAAAGCTATTTCAATATCAAATTTCAGGGTAAGGGTATTATGGAGACGTACTGGTTACTGGGGAAGAAGCCGGAACCGGAAACGTAACCATACAGCCTGTTCTGACATGATACACTCTGCAGAGTATACGGCTTGTGATGGCGTGATGACACTCTGTAGGCCGACAGTGCACATAGGCTATTAGGTTTAACGATGCCAGTATACACTGAATATGTGCTGTGTTCTTGACTAGCATACAAGAGTGCTGATGAGCGATCGTTAACTTTACTTACCACGATACGACTGTGAAGACCACGGTGGATGATGACATCTATAATAATGTTCATCAGTGTTTTAAGACTGCTTGTTTCATGCCGGCTGTTCCGATATTCAATCATGTTGATACTTATTATATGGCTTTCTAGGTCATTCCGACAAGGCTTGTTTGCCATCATTAGCCGCGCCGTCATCGTGTTTAACAACAATCTGTCCTAGACCATGTGTGATTGTACTGTCGCTTCAAGCATTTAATACAAGCCATATTTAATATTCCATCGTATGCTCCTTAAAATCACGGTTTATTCCACAATCTGCTTCTTGATCAGAGGACCTATTCCTGAAACGCGCTTACGATCGTAAGACAATATTACCGATTCTTGTGGTATGGCTACCGACTGTTCTTAGGCTAAGAAGTTCGTAAGAAAGTTTCGACAATAGGTCCCCAGTATTTTAGGTCTGTATCCTAAATTGTGCATCTCCCCCAGGGACGGTACAACTCCTAGCTACACTGACACCGTATGAGTCTTTCGAGTTAGGTCATGTGGGTTAAGCAAGATGACAATGGTATGGATCCTACGGGATCTTAAACCACTTTCCTTTATTGTATACAGTAAATTGGAATATTATCTTGTATCTTGTATGCTACAGGGGATGTATATCTTTATTGCCATGAACGTTCTAGGAGACCAGTCTGTGTCCGCGTGTACTGTCGTGTAGATGCCTTGTAGAGGCTGTGCCGTGTTTAATATGTGCCGTGTAAAATAGGGTGGTGTTCCATTGACAGTGTTGGATGCACATTCTGGACAGGGGGCTGGTCCTTTCTAGTTGTTCTGTCTATACTTTTTGTCCGACGCATGCGCAGTTACCATGGATCAACACCGCATGTGTCGGACAGAAAATACAGACAGAACAACTAGAAAGGAGCAGCCCCTAGGTGTATTCGTGTAGACGCCGTGTAGAAGCTGTGCTGCGTTTACAATGTGCCGTGTACAATAGTTGTGCCATGTATCTATGCCGTGTAGAAATTGTGCCATGAGCCTTGCTATGTAGAAACAAGGAAGAAGACATCTGCTGCATCGAGGATACTGGACGTCTCAAGATGAAGTCAAATCCAGATATAATGGAGTTTATAATTGAATAGGATTGTTATGCCTCCTACTGTTGGGAAAGAGCTGACATTTATGATCAGAGTCGAGAATGTAATGGATACTGTCGTGATTTAGTGGGTACGCAATGTCTTCGTATTGGGCGACATGGCTCAGATCTCTGAGGAAAAGGGCAAGTGCTGGAAACTGGATAGGGACATATAATATCAACGTAATCTTAAAGGCATAATATCACAGTCTGACACAAATTAAGTTGTCGTTTTGGACATAGTCGGGGAGCCAAGGGCCAAAAATGAAAATGACCCTACACAGCACGAACCGTTAGGTTTCTTGGCATTTTATGA
>JAVCKZ010098034.1:0-11176 GCA_034780755.1 Lepetodrilus elevatus | reverse complement strand
CTGGGCTCCCGCCACAATAGAAAGCGTTGACGTTACAATAGTTGTAGCCTACAAGAGCGTCGTGCAATGGGCACCTGTTCATATACTATTATCTGTGTTCCAGGTATTCGCCAATCATAGAAAACATGGACGTCGATCCGGACTACAGACGGTGGGCTCAAGCTATTGTTGATGAAGTAAACATCACAAACCACCAAATGGGGAGGAACAAAGTGAGAACAGGGACTACAATCTAGATCTACTACACTGAATAGTTCAATAAACACTTTATAAGCATGTGTATTCTATTGGGTCAAGTGAAGTCAAATATCTCAAATCAAAATAAATGTACTGTAATATGCATTTGTATGTCAAACGACATATTGCAACCGAAATATTCGTTGTAGAATAGTAAATAGTTCTGAGTAGTGTGATTGTTAATTATAGTATGTGTTGCATGTTTTGTTTTCAAGATATTCCTGAAGTTGCACCATAAAGAAGAATTGGAGAAAGCTAAGGCTAAGAAGGTAACCATGATTTCCGTTATCGATGTTACATTCACATTCACACCGAGTCAATCCATAATGCGCAATATTGCATATTTTATCTTATGAATCGAACAGTGTTATATATATATGCAACTTTCTGACCGACATGCTTGCATACTTTCCACAGCTCGCGGAGAAGAAAGCTATAGAGAGGGCTGCCCGTGAAGCGGAGACACGAGAACGTCGAAGCAGGGAGATGGCGACGAGACGGCGAGTTGACGACCAGAGGACGCGGTCCGGTATGTTGGGGGAGAGGACCCTGTCCGTTCTGTCCGGGGATACGGACCCTAGCTCAGTGGTCAGCAGCATGGCCCATGTAGACAACTTGACGTCAGAGTCTGGTCTCGGAACTAGGACGAACTCCCAGGCAGACCTCCGGAGTATTTACGAGGAGAAGGAGAGCGTGGAAGAAGAAGCAGAAGACGAGATGACACGGAGTCCATCTGAAGACCCCAACCTTAAGGACCAGCCGTGAGTACCGCTGTAACCACTCTGGTCTGTGCTTCACGAGACGCTCGTACTGTAACCTCGGTATAAAACAGCGTATGCCATGCTTTTGCTATAACAGGAAATGAAGTATGCCTCGACTTCGGACTACCAGTACTATCAGTTAGTGACATGACACGCATTTAGTTGATGCATCCACAATTATCCACTTTGAATGTGACCAATACTTTAGTTAGGTAATATGGCCCACTGCTGATAATGATGGTTGTGGACATCAAATATGCAATAGTACTAACGATGACAATGGTGGTGATTATGATGATGATAATGATGTAGATGATGATGATGGTGATGGTGATAATAATGATGATGATGAATATTATTATTATCATTATGGCGATGATGATAATTAATGTGATGATGATGATGATGATGATGCTGCTGCTGCTGCTGATGGTGATGGTGGTGGTGTTGCTGGTGATGGTGCTCATGATGTTTCTACTATGAGAAGGACTACAGCAATGTCTGGTTCTCTTCCACAGATCCTACATGGCGTTCAGAGTTACAGAGCGAGACTTCGAGCACAACAATGACCTGGAGATGAAGATCCGGCGACTGTGTCGGTTCATTATGTACTTGGTGTTCGCGAGCCTCACTCTGGTCATGGGCACCGCTAGTGTGATCAGCCTCATATGGATATCAAAGTCACAGACGCAGGTACATACTTGGTACAGTGCATTTATTGGGATTAGTAAGCTACTGGCACTGAACACGACCACCATATGTAGTTGTTATGATAGTATTGATACTGACACTGGTTTCTCCCAGGGTACAAAGCCAGACAAGCATCTCGCGGGCGCCCTGTGTGTGCTGTGTCAAGCCGTGCCTGTGGCCGTCCTGTGGTTGTCCTGTCTCATCAAGTCATTGTTCGGCAGGAAGGAATGGCCAGACATCCGCACCATCATGCTGGTAGCTATACCATACCCTGCAGGGTTTCTCAGATTTAACTGTTCACGTTCTGAATTGAAGTACTTGGATCAGCCGAAATATTGACATAAATTAGGTTACGTAGAATACCTGTCTTTGTTTCATTGTTTCAATGAAATTACTGTCGTAAATAATGTATTGGTTTAGAAAGCTGACTGGTGAGCATTGAATTACTGTTCAGGAGCTGATAGGATGATATCTTAACTCATTAATTTATTTCTCTGTGACACTATCTCTGTGTGTTTATCTCTCTCTCTTTTCTCTCTCTCTCTTTCTCTCTCTCTTTCTCTCTCTCGGTTTCTCTCTCTCTCTCTCTCTCTCTCTCTCTCTCTCTCACACACACACACACAAACAAACACATCTTCACCTCTGGTATTTCTCTACTTCAGTCTATCGTGGTGGACACAGTACAGATCTTTGGGCGGTCTCTTCTTCTCTACGAAGTATTTCCGTCGTGTTCAGCTTTCGAAGGTGTCGTCCTAACTCTGGCAATACTTCAAGTCCCCGGCTTTCTGAAACTACTGAGCCACATGTGTCAGAAGAGAAAGGGGGACATTAAAGAGGCAAACAGCAGGAAGAGGCGGATACACTTTGTACTCAAACTGCTGTTGTACTTGTTTGCTTTGCTGGTGCAACTGTCCGCGATACCTGTACTCATAGCACGAGAACACATCTCAGTGGACACGAGCAGTCCATTCAGTGACTTATCACGTATGTGGCAGGTGGTGCTCTTCTCAGGATTGGCGACTATAGGATGGTGGGAGAACTACTGTTACGGCTCACTTCAATTCGGAACCAAAACATTACATATAGGAAGGTTTCGTAGAAATATCCAAAGAGTTCGAGAGACAACGTTTATTTTTTCCGGCGTGATCCAATTGACGGTCATAGTATTCCTTCCGTATGCCTTTCTGGGCAGTGACGTCGATGTCTTCAGCGTCATCGAGTCGATGTTCACGGACTACGGTTCCATGTGGTCAGACACAGATCTGATCATGAATCACGTGGTGAAGTACGGCTTGATGTACGTGCAGCTAGTCTCCACATTCCTGCTCAGCTACACCTCGACCATCGTATGCAGGACATACATGCAGAGGACTGGGTTCGCTCTGCCTATAATCGCAGTCCCAGTGGGCGCCGCCATTGTGTCCACCCTGTGTGTGCCGGACAACCCGCTGATATTCTGGGAGACGGTGGATATCTGCAGCGCCGGAGTCAGCATGGACAGCGACATGTACGCCCTCATCGGTGTCGGGGCACTTCTGTGGATGTCCTACATTATCCTCACCAACCATATCTGGAAGCCAGACTGCGAACGTATGGCCAATATTGACAGGTCAGTATCTATGGATAAACATACTTGCGCTGGACATATTCTATATTCAGACGAAAACAAGTAGATATTCTACATTATATATATTTAAATTATATATGTTATTTGAATGCAAATGCAAAAAGGTAATGCGTACGTATTGATGGTATTCTGCAGACTGTTCGTGTTCAATCACCGAGACGGGATCTTTCCCTACCAGAGCTTGGCACTGAGACGTCGGCAGGACAAGGAGGTGAAGATGGAGCGGCGCCGCAAGTCCAAGAAGGAGGAGGAGGCCATGGACAGACCTTTCGTCTACATCTGCGCCACCATGTGGCACGAAACTCGACAGGAGATGGTGCAGCTGCTCAAGTCGCTATTTCGGTAAGAACATAAGTTGTTAAGAAGATGTCCCTGTCAACATTACAGCCAATGGTAGTAAGTCCTAATTACTTCATATAGTAGTGTCCTCTATTTTATTCTCACCCTTTGGATTCATATATAAACATCCGTGGATATGTGCAACCGTCAACTTTGAGAACATTACAATATACAATATGGCTCCAACGCCGTAGTCATAGGGTTACCATAAGCACGGTTACAGTATTTGTTGAAGATCTGAGAAGAACCGATGACTATGTTTAGCTTCTGTCATATATTTATATAATGTTATTTATGTTGCAGACTGGACTTCGATATCTGCTCCAGACGTATTGCTGAAGCCAAATTTGCTGGTAGCGTCAGCCAAATAGACAACTATGATGCAGAAAGTAAGTAGAATATTAGGTTTGCACGTTGTATATTTAAACTGTGCACGCGTACTGCACTAGGGTAAGTATATGTAGGAGCGGCTAAATTATGTACGTGTGTAGCAAACTGGTATGGGTGTGTTGTTGTATATGTTATGTAGACCGTATGGGACTAGTGGTGTTGTATATAATAGTGTGTATACCTTTTCAGATTGGGGTGTTGTCATACATAGACACAAATAAAGTGGGCTACTTGTAAACAGACAAATGAATTTGTGTTGTTCTTCCAGTTCACATCATATTCGACGATGCGTTCCTGACCGACCCGAAGAGTAAACAACGCGAGGTGAACTCCTGGGTGAGCCAGCTCTTGGAGGTCATGACCGAAGCTGTCACGTGAGTATCTTGTGATATACCATGGCATTAGACTACAGGAATTGACCTAATATCAGGTGGTTTGGAAACAACAACTTTTCTTGGGTAACCCAAGTATTGACAGGGTGGGGGTGGAGTGGTGGTTGGTTAGGAATGAGCCATCTCAACATTCCTGTATTCCTCGACGTCCTCGACTTACCATTGTGTAAGTCACTTTATGTTATTTCCTGTCGTGTATATGCCGATGTTAGAATTAGCTGAATCAAAAAATATATTGTGAGTATGCAAGTTTATCTCACTTCGGTAAAATGGCAGGTTATAGCTTGTCGTGTAATAGTCAAACGGAGACGCCTGATAACGTATATCAAACACATGCTTTAAATAACAGACACGTGATGTAAATAAACTGCGCATAGTTGCATGCCCGTAATTCTGAAGTATACCTCCTTGTTTGTGATCAGGTCTGTGGCTAAAGGACGCATGGAACTTAAAAAGTGGAAGCGAATAACCACTCCGTACGGAGGTCGTCTGACTCTGGAGATGCCTGGGAACACGAAGATGCACGTGCATCTCAAGGACAAAGAGAAGATCAGGCACAAGAAGAGATGGTCGCAGGTAGCAAACAACGACTTCGTTCAACAACTGGACGCGGCAAATAAGATTCCAAATGAAGTAGTTATAGTATCTATATGCAAATCAATCCTGTAGAGATCCGATTTTGGCTAAGGAACTTGTCAGACAACGCCGTTATTGATTTATGTTTGTAAACATCCAGCGTTTCATAAGCAAGATCCACATAATGACACATGGTCTGTACATCTCCCAAAGAACGCTCTGGCTGCAGCGTTTGTTGTTGCTGCTGCTGCTACTGCTGCTGTTGTTGTTGTTGTTATTATTATTATTATTATCAGTGTTTTGTTGTGGTAGATGTCTCCTTGTCCCTAGTAAGATTGCTTGCACATTGTCCCCAGATCATGTACCTGTACTTCCTATTGGGTCACAAGCTGGTGGGTCAGAAGTATGAAACCGTGGAGGACTTGCTCCAGGACAGGGTTACCTCGAGGTCAGACACCGACTCCAACTCCACCAGTAGACGCCGGAAGTCCGGGAAGAAACAGATAGTCCGGCCCTTTACATCCCTTCTGAACAACATGCCTGAGGACCTCGTCCAGAAGGTAAATGGCCATCCGGAGGTAACACACGGGATGCTATCCACTCTGCTATATACTAGCATCATACCTGTTGGGGAAACGCCTCTTTATCCGTGGGAGGTGTGTCAACGCTCACCGATGTTGATTGGTTCCTGTATTAATAAACTTCACAGGAAAATACACCGAGTTGTCCTGTAAGCGGCATGTACAATCCGTAAGTGTAAACTCACCCGTAACTGTAATACAATTACCCGTAATTACACTGCAACATTTAGTTGGAAGAAATGTAATTTTCCAAGGCTCCCGAGAGAGGACATCCATTGCCAAACTTACGTTATTTTGCAAATCTAGTGCTGTATAAGTCATGTATTAGGTGCACTGAAATACACATATTTTGGGAACTTGCTGCCAATAGTATCTACAAATGTGTCCACAAATCTCAACTCCCTGGGCGTCATACATTATGAGAGACGATGCTGTGAACATGCTCCCGCGGTTTTGCGAGACACGCCAGGGTATCGTTTCCCAAAGCTCTCTTATCCACTAAGAGACCAAAGCGCTCTCTTTGTCGATAGCTAATACACTGCTAAGAGATTGCTATGGTCTCTTAGCGGATAAGACAGCTTCGAGAAACGACACCCAGAGAACTTAAATTTGTGGAATCATGTGTACGTACTATTGTCAGTGAGTTCCCGAACTATGGGTATTCACTTTAATAAGTCTATTACACAGCACTAATATCGCCTACATGTCTGGGTAAAATTTACAAAAATATTTGTTTTGAAAGAAGTCTAAAATGTGTCCACCAATCGTACTAAGTCATGTTTCATCAATCTAGGGGAGGAGAATCCTTTCTACATCATTGTTACGATCTTTTTACACTTACGGGTAATTTGTATTACACTTACGGGTAAAAATGCATTTTACACTTACCCACGTGCATTACATACAATGATACGATGTATGACCACCATAATGAAGAGATATATAGGTGGGCGAGCCCGTACTGTATACCCGAGGGTTTACGGGTAGGTTGGACAACCTTGAATTCTTCAACCAATATACCTCTTTCTTGTAAATGTCCGTGTTAAGTGGAGCAGAGTAAGATAATTATTGCATGAGCTGTCAGGGAGGTGCTAACACTTACCAGTTAAACGGGTTGGGCGATTGCAGTTTCTATAAATGGAGGTTCAAGCGCACTATTTTCTAAACTTGTTTATGACCCACTTCTAGGATGCACGAACTGATAGTTAGACGTAAAGGTACAGATGTCACAAGTACACTGATGTGTTTCATATTTTGTTTGGTTTTGGGAACCGTATCATCAAATGTCAGCATTGTACATGTAATTGATGATAATAGCATATGCATTTTAAAAAAAATATCGTATGTTTCGCTACTTCCCGGTTAAAATCGAGGTTTGGCTGCCCGACTGTATGTGAACCGGGTCATCAAATTTTAATATTGTACATGTTCTGCTAATAACATAATGCATTTCAAATATATTCATATTCCGCTCTATGTTTGAATACATGTATTATTTTTTAACAGCCTACATTAAAGCATTTCCCTTGCGGATCCTCGAGACCTAATTTGGACTATAGAGTCTTTGATAAACACGACTCGGCCTCGGATACTTGGGGATTCGTTCAGGCCCTAGTATCCTGTGCAGTTTACTAAATGCTATATAGAAAGACCCAATTCCAGGACGCATGTACCGTACAATGTTACCAATCCCAGGACGCATGTACCGTACAATGTCACCAATCCCAGGACGCATGTACCGTACACTGTCACCAATCCCAGGACGCATGTACCGTACAATGTCACCAATCCCAGGACGCATGTACCGTACAATGTCACCAATCCCCGGACGCATGTACCGTATAAGGTTAGCATCCTTGGTGCATATGTACTTTGCGTGCCTCGAATGGCTTACCGTGGTGTCGGTATTCATGCACTTAAGAGATGATGTGTAATTATTGCATCATTATTTCATTGATCGATTTAGTTTATGATGATATGTATTTTAAATAAGTATATATTGGTACAAACATGAACCATAATAAATCATAATCATAATCATAATCATAATAATAATAATCATAATCATAATCGTAATCATAATCATAATCATAATCATAATATTAAATAGTTGATCATGTTTTCTTATCAGTGGTGATGATAACAATACTGACGATGGTGTTGCAGGCTGAGAACGTCTTCATAATGACGCTTGACGGCGATGTGGACTTCCGGCCCGACTCAGTCCGCTTGCTCATTGACCGGATGAAGAAGAACAAGAAGGTTGGCGCAGTCTGTGGTCGAATCCATCCTATAGGAGACGGACCCATGGTGTGGTACCAGCAGTTTGAGTATGCAGTGGGCCACTGGCTGCAGAAAGCAACAGAGCACGTGTTTGGTTGCGTCATGTGTTGCCCCGGATGTTTCAGTCTATTCCGAGGATCTGCTCTCATGGATGACAACGTTATGAAGATGTACACCACTGAGCCTACGGAGGCCAGACACTATATACAGTACGAACAAGGTACGACCTCGCATGGTTTTACTGTAACACCGGAGAGTTAAAGCGACCCCTGTATGTATGGTAGTAGTAATATATTGATTAAGTCACATTCATGAACAGAAAATAGCATATATCTGGACCTTATATAAATTATTATCATCTATTTAATACTACAATAGGTTTTCATGCAACTATACTTCCATAGTGAGATGTATATCCAAGCATGTCACTATATCACCATGTCCATTCCCCTCATCTCTCCACAGGCGAGGACAGGTGGTTGTGCACACTTCTCCTCCAACAAGGCTGGAAGATCGATTACTGCGCAGGCGCGGATTCCTACACTTACGCCCCGGAGACGTTCAACGACTTCTACATCCAAAGACGTCGCTGGTCGCCGTCGACTATGGCCAACATCATGGACCTCCTGGGGTCGTGGCGATCCACGGTGCAGATGAACGACAACATCAGCACGCCCTTCATGTTCTACCAGTTCTTCCTCATGACAACCAGTATCGTGGCGCCCGGTACCGTGGTCTTCATGATAGCAGGCTCGTACAACACCGTGCTGAGGATCAACATGTGGCAGAGCTATCTCCTGTCCGTCATCCCAGTTTTGGCCTACATCATCCTCTGTCTAAAGGCTAAGACCAGTACTCAGATCCAGGTGGCTGCCTTGCTGTCATCTCTGTACGCCATCGTCATGATGATCGTCACCGTCGGGACTCTTATCAACATCGTCAACGACGACTTCTTAACACCGAATGTCCTCTTCATGGCGTGTCTGTCCGTAGTCTTTGTGATATCTGGCTTAATTCATCCAAAAGAGATCATGTGTTTGGTCCACGGGATTTTGTATTTCTTAACAGTCCCATCAACATTCGTGTTCTTGACAGTGTTCTTCCTGTGCAATCTGAACGTGGTGTCGTGGGGAACACGGGAGGGTCCAACGAAGGTTGATCAAGAAGAAGTTGCCAGCGAACAGACAGCGAAGAAAGGAAAGTTAAGTAAATTCATTGATTCCCTCGGTATCGCCGCTCTCATCCAGGACATCAAGACGTTCATGGCACAACTACTTGGACCACGTGACCAACCAGGAACAAACCCGCAAGAACAAACGCCACAGAGATCCGCCAGCACCTTGAACAGGACTGAATCTACATCCACCGTGACCTCTGCACTTCCCAGGAAGCGGAAGGAGAAACTAGTCATCGTGGATCACGAACACTGGGCCAAAGCGCTGACTGTTCCTGCCGATGAACCTTCTTTCCTTGAGGACAAAGAGGTGAAATTTTGGAAGGACATAATGAATGAGTTTCTCCTTCCTTTAAAGCCCAACAAAGAGCAGCAGGCCAAGATCAAGTCAGACCTCCTCTCGGCCAGGAACAACGTGGTGTTCGCGTACTTCCTGCTGAATCTGATGTTCACTCTGGCCATCCTTCAGCTCCAGCTGCACAAGGAGTCGCTCAAGGAGACGTTCTTTATCGCTGGCAAGTACGAGCCCATGTCGGTGGTGTTCCTGTGCTCATTTGCCCTGTTGATGCTCATACAGTTTACGGGATCCATTGCCCATCAGTGGGGAACATTCCTTCATCTGATCGCCAGTACGAAGATCAACTGGTTTCGAGGGCTAGACGACGAACAAAAGTCCCTAGACGCGATACGAGAGGCTCAGAGACTACAGGCAGCGTTTTCTGGGACGGACGAGCTACTCCCCGACTACGGTAAAGAGGACGAATACGACGACGAATACGAAGATAGGGATTCTAGCATGAATAGCTGTGTTGCCGCTGACAATGTGGACGAGAATCCGGACTATCTGACAGACGAGGACGTACCTGGCCCCCAGCCCGTGTCACAGTACGAACAGCAATTTCAGAAGAATTTCAGAACTGTTCGAAAGCATTTCCATGCTGCTAGGCCCGGGCTGCATCCCGCTACCCGCTTTACCAGAAGACAGAGTTTGTATGTAGGCACTGTCACAAGTCGCAGGCTGACCCACAGAGGTCACATTGACCCCGTTTCTGAAGTCCCCCCAGACTACGACATGGTATGAGCTACCCGGGGGCTGTGTACCCTGTGATTGTGTACCCGGTGACTGTGTACCCGGGGGCTGTGTACCCTGTGACTGTGTACCCGGGGGATGTGTACCCTGTGACTGTGTATACCCGGGGGAATGTGTAGGAAATAGTTGCGCTGTGGAAGTTATCTAATAGAGGACAACACGGTATCTATGCAATTCACATACTGCTTGTTTTACTTTATCTCCTGACAATCAGTATAGCGAAAAGAAATATATTTTAGTATTTATTTACTGTCTAAACCTGCTGTCTGTGTCTTGTTAATAATATATACTGGAGTGTGTATTTAGGTACCAAATGTAATTAATGTGGACGCATAATTTGATTTGAGTTATAATCGTTAATTATAATTATCATCCAATAGTAAATTAGTAATACACGTACGTATGTCAATGTATGATATGCATGGAGTTGTGTCACTGGGTACTTGAGGCTATCTCACATCAGGTTGAGGACATAGACAGTATTATAGTAATCTACCCGCTTATGTAATAGTGCTAGGTCTACCTGTATTTATATTATGACAAGACTGTATAATCTTTAAAGCATCTGTGATTAGTGTGCATGTGTATGCATCCACATTTTAAACTCTCCAATATGAAATATATATTCAATACTGTATTTATTTGCATTTTTACTTTATTTTTCTATCTCAACATGTGAGGGTGTGGTTTTTTTGTTTTGGGGTATTTTGTTGTTGTTTTTTGTTGTTTTGTTAAAATGTTATTATTTAGCTTATAGCCAATATTGAATGTGCAAATCTGGTGATTTATAACATAAGAACGTAGTTTAGATTTACATGCATTTATATAATGGCAATACTGTATGATCGTCAAAGCATCTGTGATTTGTGTGGATAATAATACATGATTAAAACTCTTCAACATGAACCCTCTCTCTCTCTCTTTCTCTCTCTCTCTATCTCTCTCTCTCTTTCTTTATTTCATTTTCTCTGTCTATCGCTCTCTCTCTCACACACACACGTACACACACACACACACACACACACACACACACACA
>JAVCKZ010098023.1:0-11176 GCA_034780755.1 Lepetodrilus elevatus | reverse complement strand
TAGTGCTACAATAGTTGTAACTGGGCTCCCGCCACAATAGAAAGCGTCGACGTTACAATAGTTGTAGCCTACAAGAGCGTCGTGCAATGGGCACCTGGGCAACAATCTAATTAAAATTAGATATAAAAGTATCTCTCCAAATATTTTCTGACATACGCTCAACAACGTATGTCGGAAAATATTTGAAGCGATACTTTCATATCTAATTTTAATTAGATTGCCCAGAGCAACAGCATATATTTATATTTAGAGTGACTTCCCCTTTTCAGGCACCTGACGACACAGGGATATATGGTAGTCCCGATTTATATATCAATCCTAACGATTTCACAACCAAGGTAACTGGTGTCTGTGACTTGGTTGTAGATGTTGGTTGTTGGTTGTTGGTTGTGTGAGACGCACTGTCTTCGCTTTGGTCTATGCGTTTATCCACTAATAACTCGAATGTCTAACTTTTAACTTTTTACAGCTCGGCTTGTGATTTTTTATTTTGTGTTTTTAACCCTCTCCCTGCTGGATTAATCACAAATCCGGTTTGGGGCATCCCCAGTTGTCTGGCAGGAAGAGGGTTAACAGTCTAAAATGGGGTTTTGAATTCATTTGTTCAATTTATCTGAATTATTGGAATTATTTTGCATGAATTTTCTTCCTTTTGTTAAAGGCATGAACAAACCCCATTTGAAGACCTAGTTTTAGTTTGCTATTAACATTTAACGTATTTTCTCTTTTTTTTTTATCGACTCATAATTTGGATTAATTTTAGCATGTGGTTATTGTATAATGAATAGTGTCTACCTGAGGTATTTCATTAAGTTTGTGTACAAACTTTCATGGCTTAGTTTTCAGTAATTAGTGAAAGATGAAAAAAAATATTAATTTAAATATCACAAGCATTTGATTATCCATTCAATACTAGACACCGTTCTTGGTTGAAATGTTATAGAAAATTAATCCATCCTGAAAAGTAAATTATCCATGCAAATAAAAAAAATCGGTTTTAAATATCTTCAAAATTGAGCCATTCACAAAAGTTTCCAGTCACACCCTATTTGCCCCCGTGTTAAATTGGTCATCTTGTTAACTGAATTCCATATTTGGCAGAATCGAATTTCCAAATGTATGTTCAAAATTGAATATCTCGTTTATTAGTGAATAGATTTATATGGGGTTTACATCAAAGTATTCCCCTCACGCTCTTGAACATGAGAATATATCACAAAGTATTAGTTTATTATTTTTTCAAAAACCTCTGTCATGTAGGGTAGGCATAAATTAGTTTCACAAAATAGATTTCACCAGGAAATCTTTATCCCATCCCACAGAATAATTAATTACGATATTCGTAATAAAATAAACTACGGTAGCTGGATCAGGATCCTGATTGTTAATTCATGGACATAAGATTTCCATCTCCTACTACAAGTCCTACAGTGCCTATTATTATACTGTATGATCATTCATAGTGAATATTTCGCTGATTTCTTGACTAATCCATTGTAGTCGTCTTATACTATGTAGTCTTGTACTATGTTTTACTGTTTGCATGGGTTTGGTTTTTGTACATGGTAGAGGTGCACCTTTCTGCGTGGTTCTCTAGTAACATTTCATGGCTTTATGGTAGCTGCTTTATGTGTTGACTGCTTTTGTAGGCAGCAGACTGCGCTGATGTTTATGACTCATGGGTTTACCACCTACCAAATTGCACTTTGTCAAAGGTAAGGACATCATCCGTTAAAAAAATAAAAATAAAAATAAAATTAAAAATATTTTTTTAAAATAAAATTCTGAAAAAGAAAATAATGAAAGATATTCATACATTAAAATTATTGAATTGTGTACTTCTCAAAAAGAATAATTTAAAATTCTTGGGGTTGGATGGGAAAGATACTGTAAAAGTATTTGAATACTAGAAATAATACTATTTTATCACGCCGCGGCCATTGATAACGATAACGAGGCTAGCAGGCCAGCAAGCACAAATCGTTACTAATGGTGGTCGCATTTTGCTTACCTAAAGCAAGTTTACCTTTTGTTACAAACATTTTTTTTTGGTATCGGCATCTTAAGTAAAGATAGTATTATGGCACACTGGATCAGATTTGTATTTTCTTTCACAGATTACGTAGTTATGGCAATTCTAAGGACACCTGTATAAGCGACATTTATGCGAGTGAAGTCATAGATTACTATATAAAAGCCACCAATTTATACGTTCTTTTGCTGTCCTACAGCAAGTTGAATATTATGGTAAAAAAATGGTTTTGGGTGTCATCACATTTAGTTAATTAATATAGTTATGAAACGATTTTAAAAATGCTGTACGTAGCAGCGATACAGGTGCGTTCGTAGATTGGCAATAACTCCTTAATCCGTGAATATATGTACAAATCTGATCAAGTTAACATTATCATAGCTTTCCTCAATATGTTGACACTAAAAACAAATTTTTGTAGGAACTGTTCAGCTCGCAAACTGACAGCAAAAAAAAATACATGAAAAATGATGACCTACAAATAGCAATCTATGACGGCACTCACGGAAATTGTCACTTCGTAGATTGACCATAGCTCCATAATCATTTTACAAAATGGTAATTCTGATCCAGTTATCCAAAGTCCGAGCTTCCCTCAACATGCTGATACCAAAACCAGATTTTTGCAGCAAATATTCGGCTGGCTGTAGGAAAGCAAAAAGACGTCTAAAACGTAGGACTCGTTGCAGCGTAATCCAGCAGAAGCCCTCCTAGCCGCGTTCTCTTTTTTTTTTAGCGGTGGCCATGATAAAAGCGTATTTTAAGATAATAGATTTTATTGATAAGTAATGGTCGTGTATGGGTGAAGTATTCAGGCTACAACATAAAGCACTAATTCATTCGTTCATTCACCCTCTAATATAATTGATACAAATGTCATAGTTTAACTTTGGTATGATCATTATTGAATTTATATTTCGGTATATTTATCTGTTACACTTCCTCTCTACAAGCAAAATCTACAGGGTAAGACAGAAACTGTTTTGTAGGCCAATACGAGTTTCTTACCTTTTCAGTTTACTATATTTTTTAATGTCTATTTATTTTGGTTATGGTAAAAACTTATTCAATTTTAATTTACATACTTGTTTTCATAATAAGAGCGATTTGTATGCCAAATTTCAACACTTTCATGCAAATTTAACCTAACTGATATTTATTTATGTATTTAGAGTGTCAGTTGTTTGGGTTCTAAGAAACAACTGTTCTATTGTGTAGTGTCTGCATGATATTTCAAGAATCGATATTGTCATTTTCTCGCCAAAAATATAAGGGGAGATAATCATATTTTGCATCGTGACCATGTCCAGGGTTTTTTAACGTTGCATCTTGCTCTTATTTTGAATGCTATTTAATCGTAGAAGTATATTGCCAAGGTATTTTTTTTTCATTATTCTTGTTGACGTGTGCACTGCTCTAGTTCTTCATCATGCATCACAGCCTTCATCGCTTTGGGTTACCAGAAATTAAATCAAGACTTGTGACCATAACTTTATTTTTAACAATGTCTGTCATGCATGTCTTCAACGAATATAACGTGCAACAATTATAGTATTTCTATTACTAATAATTAATCAGTTTGGATTACTGTCTGTTCGCTAGTGAATTTATATTAAAGCATTGTAACGTATTTGATAACATACCAAAAAAAAATATATCTAATTGTGTACCGTACTACTTTATTTGATTTTGTATTGCGAATAATTAATAGTTGCCATCATTGATTATATCAAGTTGGTAGAGATGTAAGTCAAAAGTTTATTTTTAATTTGATTAATCAATGCAAAAGTAATATTAATTTGTCTTCATGATAGTTGAACATATATTTATTTTTTTTAAATAATAAAAAAGCATTATTTATTTAGATATGTATTATGGTAGTTAAACATGGAATGTAGTAATGGAAAATGTTATTGGTTGAATTTGAAATTGAATCTGTATTTACTTGTACTTTTCGTTAGCTGCGAGTGAAAGCTCTTCACGACTATTCTGCCAATCGTGCCGATGAGTTGTCCTTCGTGAAGGAAGCTGTCATTACAAACGTCACAAAGCAGGATGGAGGATGGTGAGAGCTGCCATGCAAATACAGTGTTCCCTCGATACAACGTCCTTCGATGCACCGCGGATTCGGATACAATGCGGGGTCCAACATGGACCCCATTTAAAAATATAAAAATAAAATAAAAAGTGTTTTTTTTCCCTCCAGTTATAACTGTTGATATAACGCGGGTATGATAACGTGGGTGGCATGTCATGGACCCCAACTTCCGCGTTATATCGAGGGAGCACTGTACTTTTAATTAGTATGTCGGGTGCGGGTGGTAGCGCAATGGTAGAATGTTTGTACTTCCAAGCAAATTGACCCGGTTTCAAATCCCGGCATCAATGTTTGCGAAAGTTACCTTTCTCATTAAAATCAGATCTGACAGAATCAGCATTTACCTTGCATCAGATTACCCTTCGACCTCACCTCAACGTTATAAAGTGTTAGCCAATCAGTGGCCGGTTTACATGTTAAATGGTGCAGAAAGTTTGTAAATGACCCTGAGGGTTTATCTAGGCGAGGCTGTGATTGGCTGTGGTCAAGTGTTTAAATTGACACCACTCATATGGCAATTTCCTGAGACTAAAGAAGCGAGTGTCATAATATCTGTTCAGCATTAGTTTCGGATCTTGTTTTAATGAGACTGCTTTCTGACGCGAAATTGATAGGATGTGCTGTTTGTAGAGTGTCAATACAACAGTTATCATCCTTGGTCTGTCAGTACCAGCAGATCTGCGCAGGTTTACTGCAACATTCAGCGCAATGAATGTTGTGGGTTTCCACTTGCCATAAACTTTTTAATTTTTTTTATATTTATAAATTATATAAACTAACACGGTTTGTTATAGAGTGAAATAATCTTGAAAGCAGCTCTAAACCCAAATTTTAAAATAAATAAATGAAGATTTTAAATTGAGCTATATTTGCCATACCTTCGACAATCGGTTCGAGTCCCTTTAACACTGGGTGTTTTCCCGAGCTGACAAATCCTTATGCCTCCAGGTGGCGTGGCGATTACAACACCAAGAAGCAACACTGGTTTCCTGCCAACTACGTGGAGGAGTTGGACTCTGAGAATGACTCGGCAGACTCCGCTCCTTTGGGGTCACTACAGCAGGGGTCAATCGACGTGCAGGGATGTATGACAGGCACGTATCACAGGAGAATAGGGGGATGCTCCTTTCTAGCTGTTCTCTCTGTACTTTCTGTCCGACGCATGCACACTTACCAAGTATCATCACCGCACATTTTAACTTCACATGTGTCAGAGAGAACAGCTAGAAAGGAGCATGCCCCTAGCTGTCACGTGTTACATGTTCTCCATTGTCCATGAGAGTTACTTCCCTCAAATTCTTCAGTATTCTGAGGAGTCTTGGAAAAGGCCTGTCTGTGGGTGGAAGATTACCGCACTGACATTAAACTCTATAAGTACTCACTCACTGTGTTATTCGGATACTGGTTGGGTTTTATTTTGAAAATATGGGGTTTATTTCAAGGAAATATATCATATGTGCTGTGTAACAGATTCTAAATATATCTAAAAGGCAAAAATAAAAGATGAAGTCAAGTAAAAAAATAAAAAATAAAAGATTGGCAGACTTGGCTACTGTAATGAACATAATTAATTAACACCCTACTGAAATAATTGACATACCGTATATCCTCTATGGGGGAATACAGGGCTCTGGACTAACATATGTGTATAGGGACAAGTTAAATTGTACTGCGGGCAACCTCCTTTTTAACATTTAGCACCTTTGAAGCCATTGCAATTTGCCCAGACTTGCTCTGCAGGCAAGTAACTCAGAATGTTAGTTTGTAACGCTGGGCATATGAAGTTGACTATAGCAGGAAGAAGGTAAAATTATTAGTTGATTTATTATTTTGGCAGAGGTTTCTACGGGACGAGGGAGGAATTTTGCCTTCAAGATCTTCAGTCGATTCCAGAGTCAGCCACTAGAGGTGGCCTGCGAGACGGAGGCAGACATGAGAGACTGGATGGAGAAGATCACCATGTGCTCCTCCAGCGCCGTGCAGCGGGTAAGGGGAGATAACTCTGAGTGCAAAGGGGGATAACTCTATGCAGTGGGATAACTCTATACAGCAACTACTTTTGCATAATTGGACTGTTGATTTCATAGATCATGATAGACTTGTGTATTATTATAAATCTGAATTAAAACATTATTTTCATGTGAAAGTAGTCATGATATTAGTAGTGAAAGAATTCTAGAAAGTCACTTTAAACCACAAATCAACAACAACAATCATGTGAAAGTGTGTAAAAATTGTCTCTGTCAACCCTGAATTGATGTTTTATTAAGAATTCAGTTGCTATATTATTATGTTATTGTCCTTGCCTGATAAAATCATATGTCATGACAGTAATAATTGATGCAGCAATATGTGTAGCAATATGTTCAACTACGGTAGTTACAGGTGGAACAGCAGGGGGAACTGGATGTTATGATTGTTAAAGCAAAAATATACTGTGACATGACAGGTGTAAAAATGGATGAAACTATTGGTAAAGAATTAGATGTAACAACATCTGTATTGACAATATGCATAACAATACGTTTGTGGTAGATATAGTCCAGTCAATCTACACTATATTTGGGGCCAACCTTAAACAAATTGCAACAAAACGTGTTTTTTTGGTTCCAGTGACTCACATAGATGTCCTGTTGAACATATCAAAAGTATAGAAAAGTATAATGAACGATAACATCAGAAATTTACTTTTAAAGAACCCCTGCATCTGCATGTTTACGCCATTTTGAACCAGTTCGAAAACCTGGTAGCCAGACACCAAATCTGATTTTGGCGTCCAGACAATGTTTTATTGGTGTTTTGCTATCTTCAACATTAAAATGAGAATCCGAGTGATGCCACTTTGGCATCCGTGGGTATTTTCTTTTAAAGGCTTAATTCAAAATGGCCACCATTATGCAGTTTATGTGCACTTTTTCAATACATCATTCTTACATCATGCTAGTACAGCTAGGCACTATTATTCTAATAGCTACAACATGTTAGCATTGTTGTCCACTTAACCCACCAATTGCGTCATCAATGTACATGTTACTTGTTGTAGTGGAAACACAAATATAGGTGGTGATGGTATGATGACTATTTTATCCTCTCTATTGGTCGAATATTCCACACAAAGCAGGGTGGGAATTTAAATAACGCTACCAAAAATATTGCAGTTTTGTTTTGTCTCTCTGACAGCTTTCCAAATAAACCATAATTTCCTGAGTATAGCCTGCTACATCGTATCGCTAAGCCCGCAGGGTGACAAATACATCAATTTATTAAAATACATCATCAGATAGCCCACACTGGCATATTGGCCACGGCCCATTGGCCACAGCTTATGACTTTGAAAACAAGAGACGAAGCCACGATATATCACGTGACATAGACTTGAAACGTGAATATCACTTCAAGTAGTCACGCGATTCGCTGATCGTCTTGGGTTGTCGCCACCCAGAAAGATTAAATTTCGTTCGACAGAAAAATTAAATACACCAGTGATATTTTAGTAAATTATATTGTATTCTCAGCATTGTGCTCTGCGAGTTGGCTTGCTAATTAGGACTAATTTGTATTGTGTTAAGACTGAATTGGTGAGAAAGAACACTATTGATGATGCTAATGACGTTGAACTTTGCTGTTTTTTGTTTTGTTTCTCAGTTTAATTGTGTAACCTGTCATATAGCCTGCAGCGGTAGATGGCCCGCATTGTTTATGTTTATGTTTTGCCTATGGGCTATATGCAGGAAATTATGATAGTCTTTGCTGTAAGTCACTAAAAATGGCCGATATTGCTTTTGTATTGATCTTCAGCTGCCCAAATCATCTTTTTCTATGCTAATAAATATAACAGTAAATGTTTTATGGATATTTTCTTATCAATGTATCGTGATTCTTTGATGTATTTCTGCGCATTTTCTAATTCTAATTTGCTAACTGTCCAGTTATGTTGTTATTTTAAAACAAGTTCTTCATGCCTGCTGACTAAAACTATGTCACAGAGATGTCTTCCTTGTGTCTGCTGCAGTGTAAAATAACAACTTACTCACTCTCCTGTGTGTCCATCACATAGTCCATTCTTGAAAATATGTCGTCTTCGCGTATGGGTGAAATATTCTCGCTGCGGTGAAAAGCACTAATTTAAGCCATCAGTTATAGTACATGACCCTGAAATGCATGTCCATTATTTATTTTTTGCCAGATCTTTTCATTTTTGTTTTGTTTAAATACTAATATAAAATAATAGGAAATCTATTCATTTTTAAATGAATCGATACAAGGGTGATGCTAGTAAATTTGGAAGGCAAATACCAAAGTCCTTCCGTGAGGTTATCATTGTATCTTTGTATCTTTGTATCTTTGTATCTTTGTATCTCAATATTACTTCAATCATCTGACCTAAATATTGACATCAATATTGACCTAATAGTATTCTCTGAATGTATTGTGCTTTTTATTGTTCCATTTTGAATATTGGGCATGACACATTTAATTTTTAATATATAAACTGGTGCCAACAAATTCAAATGTTTATTCTCACATTTTCGGACATACAAAATGTGGTAACAAGCGAAGCAACTTATATATTTGACATTGAATTCTATTCAATTTAGTTAAAATCAGATCTTGTTTCTTCTTTATACATTTTAACTTTTGTTTTTAAACGTAGATGTAGCAATGTCCAAATATTTGAGCATTAGTTTCGTATCTGATTTTAATGAGATTGAATTCTTTTCTGCCTTTGCTACAGATGTCAAAAGTAACAAAACTAGAATTGCACAAGATGGTATGTAAGGGATTTATGATGACAAACTGCTATCCAATTTTACCTATATGCTTGGAAGGATTCCTAATAAATTAGAATGTACATTTTATATTGTATATATCCTATTCAACTCTTATTCATAAAGAAGTAATTTGATATTGTTACGAAATTTAGCAGAATTTCTGCAATCTTCATAATGGAAGCCTTCTGGATTTTCTTAATAAAAATTATATGTTCTTGTTTAGAAGTTCATAATTTATAAAGTAATTGCATTTGAGTGTTTTATTTAAGAAAGATTACCTTCTGCTAAAAGGGTTATTTGTGCAAATTTCAAATAACCTTTAATATTTTGAATCCTTCCAAAAGACACATTCAAACCAATAGTGCTTTTCTTACCTCAGTAGCCTGTTTGTAAAATGGACTACTTTATGTCATTACCTTTCTCGTCCTCACGCTTACTATTACTTAGACACCCCCAAATCCCAAATCCTTACAGATAGACACCCCCAAATCCCAAAACCTTCTTGAACCCTTGAACATTGATAAAACACAAATCTTTGAATTCTATAAATAAAAAATGTCCAACCTTGTGATTAAGACAAAATTGTCGAAATTCAAAAATGATAATGATGCTACTGACCTATTACAATTGCATTCACTGCAAGGATTCAAGTATTGCATCAGTTAGTGTTAGTAGATTCTGAAATAAAGATTCAGCGCTAAGAATGTTGAAGGTTTCCTCCTGCCCTAAATTGACATATAGAAATATATGTGAAATAATCGTGAAAGTCGAAAGAAGAAAAACAAGTTTTGGTGTCATTTTTGGTCACATATGGGTGAAATATTCCTGCTACGACGTTGGTAAAATACAAATTTATTCATCGTGGCATTTTACATCATTACTATATTTGACTTTGTGTAGTTTTATTTTTTTGTACTTTTTATTTTTTTTGTAATCTGACAAGATATGTTTCAAAGTTATTCATCTATTGACCAAGTGAGCTTCAGGACTTTTGCATCAATATTTGTCATCATACATGTATATTTTCTTCCAGTTCTTTGCTTCGTGACTTAATTTGTCAGATAACAGTCACTCATTTTTAGAATTGAGCTGTTCAGTTTACAGTCTTCATTTCGTTATGTATCCCACCTTCATGCATATGGTTCCTACTAGCTCTTAAATTAAATGAAAACAATTGTAATTAATTTTATCATCGAATGGAGTCCGGCAAATAAAAACTACAGTTCACAGGTTTTCCTTGAGAAGATTGTTTATATTTTAGACTTCAGTATTGAACTCAAATTAATTCTGTTAAATATTTGCTTAGGTTTCTTTCAGTGTATTTTCCTTGATCCGTCTCTGAAGAAATCTTTTAGCTGAAAAATTATATGTGTAACTTCAGGAATATTTCTTCCAAGATAAACAGTGGGAACCATAGCTTTGCCATATGTGTTGCACTATAACATTGTAGGAAAGAAAATCAGTTTAATAGAAATATATTGTTTCTTCTCTCTGCTACTCTGTCGAAACATCCTAATCACAGTTCATCAATCAACGCACATCCTGAAAGTAGTGACAACACAAATAACAATTTTAATTTAATCTAATATTGTCATTATTTGTTTTCTATATTAAAATGCAATACAGTGCTCCCTCGATATAAGGCTGAAGTTGGGGTCCATGACATGCCACCCGCGTTATAATAAGCCAGATTGGAATTGTGAGTGCGCATGCACGAAGTTAGCGGTAACGTCTTCCCTTTCGGGATAAACACACGTCGCCGTCAATGCTTAATTTCTAAATTAGACCATTTTTGAGAGGTTATGTATCCTATTTGACATATTTTATAGTGCTAAGCGATATACATGACTCACAGTAAACAAAATAATTATTGGTAGCCCTGTATATTCTGCTGCTGCTTCTGTCTCGCTTGACGATATGACGATGTTGCTTTGTCACGATCATAGCGAGCGAGGCAAACATTTAGATCTATCTAGATCAGATTGAACTAGACTACTATTATTCTGTGAAAGACAAAAATCATCCTCGATTAATTTGTATTTACTAATAGGCCTACATGACATAACTATCGGTGAGCGCGTTGTTGATATGGTGCGAAATCGAGTCGAGAGAGATAGAGAGAGAGAGAAAAAATAAAGCAAGTGATATGACCATGATAACGGGAGATGTCTTTCTTTTGTAGCCTGAGATCTGTTACATATACTACCATCAGAAAATAAGGGAACGATACTGATATTCCTATACGGAACACATTAAAACACGAACACATAAAGT
>JAVCKZ010098022.1:0-24388 GCA_034780755.1 Lepetodrilus elevatus | reverse complement strand
CTACTACTACTACTACTACTACTACTACTACTACTACTACTACTACTACTAATAATAATAATAATAATAATAATAATCATCATCATCATCATTATTATCATCGTCATTAAATAATATTAATATTAGTAATACAAATATCAATATTTTAATACAAATAATAATATCATTATTATATTGAAACATGGTTACCGTAATATACCGTGTTAATAATAAGTAAAATCTGAAGAAATACGGTATGAATGCTTCTGTTTACAGAGATTGGTCTCAGCCAATGGCAGAAATGTCATACGACCATCTCTTTAATCTTAATAACGTTTTGAGTATTGTTATTTGCATCGGCGGCCAGTGATCTGACAGGGAAGCAGACTAGCGACTCGGTATGTGTAGGTCTCCGATGTGTTATCTTCCGCCGATTAGTTTAATCCTTTGTCTTGTAAACAGACGCGTCCATATGTTACGGAGGGTAATTTCGGCAATAATTGCCATTCCTACTACTTTGAACTGAACACCGACGTCGCTTGTACGTCGACACTTTCGCCCCCAGGAGCACTCGCCACCAGATCCCAGTCAAGACCCACATAAATCATACCAGAGATCCCCACCCTCACCCGAAATCCCCAACCATAACACCCTAATTATGGACGGTTAGTCGACGGCCATTGGTGGGCGATAACGACTTTTTTTTAAAGTGAAAGTTGATCTTTGAAATTTGATCCGCAGCGAAGAGATTTTGCATTAGCATTCCCAAGCGGCTCGAACGAGCTAATTTAAAGTCAGATCTGGTCTTAGAGAATATTATGTTGCAATTCCGAAATCCGATATATGAAGAAATGTATGCCGTGAGAATGTTTGAATTGTGTTGACAAATAACATCTAAATATTTATTTTGTGTTGTTATATTTGTGTTATTGATGATACATTATGGAACACTGTCACGTACATAAATGCCGTGTTGTGAAGAATGCTGATCACTTTGACAACCGTGTATTTTTAGTTCAACTGATCATAATTTATAAATAATAATAACCATTTAAATTCTATCAGAATTATGATTCTGTTTTGTTGAAACGACTAATGAAATCGATACTGTGAATAAAATAGAAATAATGTCCTCACATAGGAAGGGCTAATTTATTTTACGGTCGACAGTAAATTCAATTAGGATTAATGAGAAACAAAATGCCAATGTTTTACTAAGTAGCATCGGCTGTGTGGTGACTCTCCGCTCTCGCATTATCTCGTAATGGTGTGTCCTTAGTGAGACTAGCGGTTTCATTAGTAATCATGATTGTTGTCTCGACCTATTCGTGAAATAATGGTTTATAGGACGTTTGTGTTTTTATACATTATTTCTGAAACAATATTTTAAAGTAAACAACAATACAGTGCATATATTTTTTTCATGGCACTACCTTATAGAATATGACGGTGTGGAATGCCAGTGTAATATTTTATTACACATGTATACATGTATCTGAGAGAACATATCATATATATTGCTGAGTTAGTTGACAATGATAAATACATAAGTGATGATACGATGTGCGATAACATATCATCTGGACCAGTTGATCGAGCATTTGTTTCCTTATGGTTTATAACATTTCCAATAGAGAGTAAAACAATGCATGTATGGAACACGGGTATCATATCGTTCTCAAACTTTATCAAATTCTCTTCGAATTTGAAGGAACAATATTACGATTCAAATCACGCGTTATCTGCAACTGTCCCTCTCATATCTAATAACCACTAATTGCTGCCCTAACCACCCGGAGGTTAGGGACAAGATAACGCAGTTAACTACTCTCAAACTCCCAGAGTCACGGGCGTCTAAGGGCAAAAGGGGATTCAAGTAGATAATCCTTTGTAAATTGTTCAAGATGTCATCTTTCCTTTGAACGACAGCTATTGATCACAGTTTGCGCCGCTTCCTTCCACCGTGGTACCGTACTTCTAGCGGCAGAACCGAACCGAACGCTGGCAGTCACGTGACCTGCTGGCTGGCGAGAGATGGGAGAACGGTGACGCTAGAGGTGGAGAAAGGAATATCGAGCAGAAGCAGTCTTCTTCCGTTACCGAACTCCATGGTGTATCTTCAACCGTCACTGACATACAACCACAGCCTCCGACAAAGGAGACGTTACCGTGTTATATCACTTTGTGACGGTTCCCACCTTCTCTCTTCGATATTCTGCCACCGGATTCCTACGTCAGTGGAACTTGTGTGGATATAGCAGACAGGAGGTAGGTACAGTACCTTTCAGCCCGTTATCTCAGGACTTTGTCGGCCCCGTAAAGAAAGCCGTGATTCAAGTAAGAGGTGTCATACAAAGCTCCTCTCCTTCTTACTTTGCTCTCTGGCAACGCTCCAAAGTCGTACGTCGCTCTCTTCAGGTCGATCTCCCATCAGTTTGGGGGAATTCACTGTTAGTCAATACCGCCAGAGTTAAGAGGGGAATTAAAGACTCTTCTCCTAATATTGACACCAGTTTACTTATTCTGAAATTAATTAATGAGGGGCTGGCGGAGTCATGGCACTGTTGTCTCAAGGATGTGTGTAAACGGAGTCTTCAAGTTGCATGGATGAATATTTTAAAACCAGACTCCCAAGTTAGTGCTTTAAACAATATATTGCATAACAATCTTTCGACCGGAATCTCTGGTGTCGCTGTAGTCTCAGTATCTCCTAAATATATTTTCTTGGGTTCTTTCCAAACTAGACATTATGTGTATTTACATAGCTTCTGACTGGCAAGTATGTTACAGATTAGATTTAGATTACGGTAAAAGAAAGGATATCATGAGATTAGAAGACAATATTATGCAAGTTTGTTTTTTCAATATCCTTATTTTCTTCTTGTTCTCGTAAAGCATCCTTATAAATATATATTTTAAAATGATGCATGTTTCTCGTAGCGATTTATGTTTTCTGAAGCGACTGACATGATACATCTATCTGACGTGTTGAGCTTTAGACTGCCCATTAAGTATTTATTCTCTATCGCGAACTCTGATAATTACATAAATGCGACTTCGAAATAGCATTTCTCTTGAAAATATCCAATGCTTACATTCTACGTTTCATCTCTCAGCAAACACGTGACCTACCCCCGCATACTTCGTCGGAACACATGCAGCGTTTATGGTCAAATCATGCACGATCTCCTGTGTTTAACATAAACTCGCTAATTCAAGAAACAGATGAGGACTAATAAACCAGCCCTGGCATCACTGATACATGTCGGAATGACCCGATGGCCCCCGAATGGCGAGTTGTTGCTACTCTCTCTCTGCACGAGTCGTACGCAGGCGGTAGCTAAAAGGAAACCCGATCCTGGCCGAAATTGGAACCACGTGTTGTTGGCAGCCATGTTGGTGCTACCCATGGCGTCCAGCAGCATTGCCGTGGTTACGTGTAATTCAATTGCGGGGGGATTCCATCCGGTCCTTGTCTCACCTGGAAGCGACTTTCGTTTAATATCAGGATGTCTCGTACCCCTCTTTGAAGGCAGTCCTCTGCATTGGAACTTTGTGTTTATGTAAATATTTGAGTTATTCCATACGTGTTATATTTCCAGACACAAATGTTTGGGAAACCCAGCTATGCGGTGAACGGTTTGCCAAGATGATCTGACACACTTCCAAATATTTACAATAGGGAAGTTATTTATTCATACGTTAATTGTTCACTCGTGGTTCGTTAATTTATACTAATTGGAGTGGAGATATATGTATTTTCCCCACTGGATTAATGAAAATAATATTCAATTTATTTCACCTACATCATTAACATAACATGTTACCTATTGTGCACTATATGTAATACATTCTTATATCATCAATCTCTCTATATCCATCCATCCTTCTCTCGCTCTATCTCTCATTATATTTTTATATATGGATATATCTGGCCTAAATTGATGTCTCATCTAACCCATTACTTGACGAGAATATCACAGGCATGTACATATAGCATACTGGATGCCAGTTCAGTAATACGAACTCCCTTGGTACCACCTGACCCACATACACAGACCCACCGTAACATTTCCTAATGAGCAAGAAGTTGCCTCTATTGGGACACAATCTAGTCAATAATGGACAGCAGGTAGGAGGAATTACCTACATTAAAGTAACGTCTGTATACATCGGCAGACGGTTCTATATCTTATCTATCTATCTATATCTAGCATATCGAGACATGGAACTGAAGAAATCAGACGCTCTTAAAATGACCACAATGCATGCATGCATGCACACTAGGTCTGTAAGGGAAAGCCGGAAGGGTGTCTTCATGTACATAACGTTATCATGGACTCCCGAGGGAAACGGAAAACACGTAATTATATCTTTGTTTCGGGGCCAGTACTTTAATGGCAGTCTCACATACAGCCCTTGACATTTTCGTGGGTGAGAGACCGTTTTTAACAGTCCCTAGCTATGAATGTGTTTACGGCCCGTCGTAATGAGGACAGTTTGTGTGGCAGACGGTTCATGCCAGACGACATTGCTGCCAGCTGAATGGCACGCTCTCTTGTTTTAGCTGGTGTGATGCTGATCAAGATATGCTCAGCGTCTATGCAAGGTGGTAGTGGTTGTGGTTGACACACTCTCTTATTTTAGCTGATGCTGAGGATATTTTCGGCGTCTGCGGTTGTGGAATTGGTGCTATTATTAGACACGTACATACTAGAAGGTTAAATGGATGGTGTAAATATAATTAAAGACGACTTTTATTTTGCCAAGAGGTTCTGTTCAGCCTTTGAAACACTTTTTGTTCCAAGTGTTGCGCATGCGCGTACAATCCTTACACAATTACTATTTGGCAATATTGGGCTGTATATAGCGTGCCCATGCCAAATATTGTCGCCGAGAATATCATATTTGAGTCTAGCATATGTTGTGCACAAACGAAAAGGATAATGGTGATAATATAGCTCTTCCTAGATATACATAGATCATAGTTAGTGGTGGTATACGATGAACAGGTTTGCTATAAATAATAACTTAGTTCACTTACGTATGAGATACAGCAGCTAGTATATTCACCGACTCTGGGGATCCCGCTTTGCGGGAAATACCACACGAAAAGGAATCCGATGAAAATACGCAAACTGGATTATTATGTTATTATGTTTTACATCATGTCGTAACCAAGTCCAATTATCATGTAATTGGATGATTTTGAATAAATGAAATATCCATATACACCATTAAGCAGAACAGAACATAACATAACTTGTTATGCATTTACAATAGGCGGAGGAGTTTACATGCAGTAGAAAGTGTTACTCATTCTTATAGTATGCTTCACCTTTCGTACCGGTACAAACAATGTCTGGCGATTAACTTCAATATTTCAGGAATCCCAACATGCAAATGCTATGATCCCAAGAAGCTCCACTCTAGGGTTAGGCCGAATTATTAGTAATATATTTGACAAGCTAAGAAAAGCGAGAACACTAGCAACACAATGGCTATATCCATCGTTCCGGCTCATAGCTGGGATATACAGCGTAATCAAATAATTATCCATAAGCTGTCAAGAGCTTGTGGACATTAGCACTGACGGTCCGCGATGATGGGAGTTAATCCCGAAGTCTGCGACCACCTCGAAAGTTTCCCAATATCAATTACGACCAGAAGAGCTTGCTTTCTCTAGTTTCTCCCTCAAAGTAATCGATAGCCAATATCCACATGACCCATGAACCTAGGCATGAACCACGTAACCCACAAACTGATATTGTTAGACAAAATTGGGTCAGCGTTTATCAAAGATTATCAACATTTCGCCACGAGTCGACAAAGTGCAGTGCCATTTCCTAAGTTGATCCTTTTCCGGCGAAGTTATTGACCGAAAGCACCCGACCTATTCCGAGCGGCGGCCCCATAGCCGCGCTTGCCTAAAGTAATGACGCCACTGCCTCAGAGGTAACGTTTCTCCTTAGTTAAATCCGAATGATCTCTCCGACATCGTCAACAAAATGACTGAATGTCAGTTCGGGGATTATCGAATTAATGTTCGCGTTTGCATGGATTGAGAGCAATATCTGTATCTGAATTGGATTGATTAGCAGAACACGTGATCTGTGATTGAAATGGACCAACATTAGGATATAGAACTTTCCTGAGTAGACAGACAATTCAAGGAACAAGTTAATACGTGATTGGCAAAACGTCAACATATTATATTGTGTTGTACTAGGACATTTATAATGGAGCGTGCTAATGTAAATTTTGCAGAATTAATTAATTGAGTACCGAGCATTGTGGAGACGGTAAATCTCCTAAGATGCCAACTCTCCGGAGAGGGTTCTTACAATCATTGTGAATGGTAACTCATTCACACGTTTCTTTTTACATATTCTGGCCACGAATCAGTAAATCGTTGTCCCTTGACATTACTTATGCCCGCCCTGCTTATAGATATATAAGCCTCCTCTATAAGTTAATAGAAACAGGCTGAGAGGAAGAAAGAGGGCAAATCTGATGACCGTAATAGCTGCAGTGCAAGCCAGCAATGCTAATGGAACGTCTTTATTGGAGATGCTCTAGGTGTCCAATCCCATCATTGAAAGATTGCACTTTTGTCTGAAAGCGAAACAACTAGAATACAGCCTAAATCACTGCCGACAACAGTGGAATCAGGAGACCCTTCCTGGTTTTATTACACAGGCCACGGAGAGGTCGACCAACGACTCCTTCCGACTGAGAGTTTCCACTCAATAGCCTATGGCTTAATCCACTCGGAAAATGTCAGCCATTTGTATTTTTTTTTAGCCCACTTCCGATTGTTTGGATATCCTGAGACGAGAACGGTATGGGTACGCGGTAAGATAATGAGCTCGCAAGAGCGATCCAAAAACAGATGGAATTATCTTTGATAACAAAAAGCTGTCTGCATACGGCAACTATCACGACAACCACATTTCTTTAACGATAACCACAAACCGTCTATGACCTCCGGGTTGATGGCATTTTCACCTGTTGAAATGACAGCAGGTCGATGGCATCTGTGTGTACTGTCAAGTTGTGCATTGCTTACAGAGGCAAGTCTTTGCATATGCTTCGGATTAACAATTCGTTTGATGGCATTCCTCCTTAAAGTTCGCCATTGGCAACATGCACATGTGACTGTACTGGTACGCACGCCACTTTGAAGTATCTTATTTATGTTCTTCAGATATGTCGTTTGATGCAAGCCAGGAGGCCGCAAGGAAGATGTGTCACCAGTTGTGTACACATGTTATACGAGACATATCTGGGATTGAGATTGCCTTGGCATCTTTAATATGAACGTATCTGGAATCGTATTTAATTAAATAATATGCCCAATAGTATGTATCACTGTGGTTACTATTTATATTACACTGGAGCGAAACTAATAGAATACGTCCCTAAGCTGCCAATATCTAATAATGAACTAGATGAAGGCTTTGCAATACTGAAGCTGGGAAACGGAATGTTTCTATTTTAGATTATGCTTCTGGTAGCCATACGGATTCACGGTACATGCTATTCGTATGAGATTTTGAGGAACGTTAAACGGTTAACATCACAGCTCAAGAGGGTCAGGTGTCCGTCTCACCTCACATAGATGCTCAAAAATAATCAAGGACACCCCGGGGTGAAGGTGTCCTGCCAGGATATTGTCTGATTGTGTCAGGATCCTGGAAGAGGACACCTAACCAGTTTGACTGTGTATCCGTGTGTAGTTACAGTTGTATGAAGACATCATTTATACATAAGAATACTCTTCTAAATGTCAAAACTGGCATTCACAAACAGCTAAAGTAAGTATACTGGTATACAAATCCTCCATAACAACTAATTATCTACTACAATAATGTACTACAATAATTGTAACCACTTCTCCTTTACAGCCAACTGCGTCTTACTATCGCCGTTTCATTGTCGTAACAACATAATTCGACTTGATTCGTCTTGACAAACTCTAAAGGAATATTCTAAGTTAGCGACACGACTATGGCTAGATAACGAGTGGTCCAGACTATTAACTGTCCTGTTGGACAGCTGGTATATATTATTCTAACAGTACACGACAAGGTAATACGCTGCAAACTAACTCAACTCGGATTCCTTAGGTCGAATTTGTTTTATGTGGCCTTGTATGTCCGTCTTGTCCCAACCAATCACCATTTACACCTTAGAAGTAATTCCGCGCTCGTAGGGTGCATTGCATCCTCCTAGACATAGACTTAATCTATATGCATTGCTTCCGCTATATAGAACGTATTGACAGATTGTATATCAATATAATGATTATTCTTTAACATCTGGACACGCTTTCTTGGCTCTTATAATTTAATTTAGATCTGTAGCGTTCCTTTGTTTGTTTGCATGTACATGAAGAACTTATTGAAATGTGTTCCATACCGATTGTGATGTAGCAAGAACGATACATATATGTGTGTGTATCATTGCATATCTAGAAAACCTTGATCCCGGGCTTCCCGGACAAGATTTGAACCCAGGGCTCAACATTCCAACGTTCTGTCACCAGTCGCACTTCTACAGCTATAGACTAAAGCATAATCTCAAGGACTCGGACCGTTCCACGTTATACCAATCTGGAGTGTCCCCATTACTTGTATATGTATACATAGGAAGACAGTAAGAAGACGTCAGCCGTTTATTCCGCATGTTCGTGAGAGATCTTGCAAATAGTACTATTTGGACGAGGATAACGTTTTAACTCGGATCATCCTCATTAAACATCGTTTCTCATTAAACACGGTTCCACATCAACCACAGGATATACTACTGTACGAACATTCCCACACATATACATAACTATACAGCTTTTCTCACATATTAATCAGCCACTGAATCCAATTCCAGTTTCAGTGAACTCTAACACTTACGGGCGAATGTGGCATTTACCATTACTAAAGCAAATAATAAGATAATAAATATGCTTTTAGAAATCGGATGATTGACAGCACTTTATGATATTGCATGTGCAAACCGAACGACAGAAATGTTAGTTTTGGCATCTAACTAGAGAACTCGTATATGTTATGTTCAATTTGCATTCATCACTGAAGAGAAGGCAAACAAGTGCAATTGCACAGTTTGTTCCTTCTATTTATTTTTACCTTTCAATATTACTTAGCTTATAGCGGCTTGTCGGTTTATATTGGGTGGGAAACTCTTATACATAGCTGTGCAGTAGACCTTCGTCGAATGTCTGCATGACAAACCAAGGATAACTTCACTGCGATGACAACGTCATCTTATTCGATCACAATCAGCTAGGAAAGGTAACTTCCGCGTACATTAATGCCGGGTTGGTGCGGGTTCTAAATTTAGTCACCTCAATCCGAACCCGGTTTCCGTAATTTGCCCCGGTTTAATTTTTTTCCGGAACGCGGTAATACATGGAGTAAAATCAATGGTGTGTATTATGTCTTCCTTGCAATCGATTGTGCTTTAAAAGCATACAGTCACAAACATCAATTATCGTTTTGGATTCGTTCTGGCGGGGGGGGGGGTATAAATAAAAACTACATCCACTTGATGCTTTAACTTTTTATGTACTACACATTGTACTTTGCGAGGACAACTCTCAGGAGTATTTTGAATGAAACTTTCATTTCAGGAGATCATTGCATCGTTTACTGAAGCTCTCGGATCCACAATCAGAGCATAAAGAGCTTTCATATCTACCTCGTTCGCTGATCATAGCGAGAGCACCACTGCCTCTTACTGGCTATAAGAGCTTCATACAATGGCACACGTTATCGTTCCATTTCCACTCCCTCAAGTTTCTTTCCTGGAACTAGAAAGAGTCCGAACAATGCAGATCCTAAAGAGTACCGGCAATAGGAAATAACTTGAGGGGACTTTGACGAATATTGGTCGATCCTGTATCGTTCCAAGTAAGACACTGTCTGACCATTAAACACTTACAAAAGGGCACCTGGTTGTGTTCATAGGCGTTTAATTGATGATAATAATCTTCAACCCTTTGAACATCTGTGTCAATGAAAACGACAACGTTGAAAACTAATAGAACGTGATAAATAGGTAACCCTCTCAATACAGCATGTACACTCTATATACTTTCAAGTAAAGTATGGTCTGTATGAAGGCCACATCATGGTATGTGTAGGCATTTGACGGTTGGTAATCTTCAACCGCTGAAGCATCTATGTGAATAAGGATGTCCAAAGCTATGATAAATACAATCGCACAAGACAACTGCAATAGATTGGTATCTACAGTTCCAGAATCAATTCATGTATGGCCAACAATAACCACATGAACCAAGGACGATAACCACGAAATAGATAAAGATAGCACACCTGCAACTGTCTTACAGTAGAACATTGACATACCAGACAGCTGTCATAGATCTGAACACGGAACATCTGGCACTACCATCCGTAATACTAACCACCCTATGCAGGTATTAGACATATATGAGTCTTAATGTACTAATAGTATATATTTTATCTATGAATTGCGCTTGAATCCAATTATGTCTAGCCGTACACAGAAAAAAATCTACAGGAACTAAATGTGCTGGGTAGCGTTAAGACTATTCCAGTATGCATGTACATATCATCAGGCATATCTTCCTATAATTCTGTTCCGGATGGGATCCTCTTCAGACATTGAGATCCGTCTTATCATCAGTTGTCCGTGCTGCAAATTTTCTTTTGGATTATATTACAACTGTATCCCATGTTCCTTACCGACACAGAATACCATCTTAATGGACCCAAATGGACCATAAAATGATACTTTGTTTCTACCCTGAAATCATATTTACAGATGCGTGCATTTGATCTGTAAGTTTAGCAAAGAAACCCGATGGGGGTAGCGTTTGCGAGTTGTTCATGTGGAGAAGGGTAACGTGTCCGAAATAGTTTTATGGGAGTACAAGACCATAGAGTAGGTAACCATCTGTGACTTCACATAGGAGCAAAGTAGACACAGCGGAGTAATACTGTACGTGTACACCGTCGGCCGTCATTGATCAGGAAGTCCCTCCGCCGTTGACTGGAAACAGTGCAGTGATCAATTGGTTGAAACGCGTCAATAATTGTTGATTTCTACCTAGAATCTTAGTGACAAATTGTGAAATAAAGTTTTGAAAACTTTCGTAGGAATTACGAATTGATTTTATGTCCCTTTTTCTTAAGTTTGAGCGAGAGAAAAAGAGGACTTAGTTCATCACTGTCCCCAAGTAGAACGTAATCTTGACATGCAAAAAGGGTTGTTAAAGTTTCTTGACATTCTACTAAGTGTGCTATATTCCACTCTAAGTATAACGAAAGCTGTAGAGTAAAAGTTAATGTATCTTCAAGTCATATCGTTGAACACATTCATGACCTTGTAGATTGTGAATCTGACATTCCGTCGAATATTTACCGTATGTAAATGATACATTTTGCATGATTAAAGTTGATAATGACTCGAATGCATGCAGTTGCAGTGTTACACCAATTAATTCTAACGTAAGTTATTTCTTCGACAGATATATTCGTAGAACTTGCTACAGGCAGTTTTCGTGCGTGTTTACGAGGTCAACTGACATTAGCTGTCTTCAGTGTTTTATGGTCGCATGCTCTAGAAATAAGGTCATTCAGCATCAATACAGGATTGACTCTCATCAACGGAGTTGCAATTATTTTGCACAGTTACCGATTGGTCCTCATCTAACTCTCAAATGTGCCTCTAAAAAATGTAACTCCACATCTCGAGAACTGAATCTTTTCAAACACCTTCATCAAGTCCGAGCTAGGGGGCAATTCGTCAACACGCAAAACATTACAAATGAGCCACATATGTCCGCAAAACGTCCGTGATGAGTTGTAACGTTGCGCGTAGTGGTGGTTTTATTCATTTATCTAACAGTCAGTTATCACGATGAGGTGATGGAGATGATACAGTTTGACAGATACACGGAGTCCTCGTCCAATCAAGACGTCCTGGAGTGGCGAGTTTCCTGTGTGGAGTGGCGAGCTGCTCAGTTGGACTGACGCGCACTTGACACGTGGGCTGCTGTGTATACACATACACTTTTGGAAAGTGTATGACATGTGGGATGCTGTATACATGCATACACATACTCGTGGAAAATACTTGAAATATGACACCCCATAACCACCTACCCCCCTGTCATATGCATGTATGCTTGAAAGTACTTCACTCAAAAACAGGTACTTATGTTCTTATATAAGCTGTGTGATAGAGGTAGGGAATCTGTCATTATCTGAACGTTCATGGTTCGATGTCTAGCTCATGCGAGGTGCTTAGATCCATGCTGTTCCAGTTCTCCCATTTCAGTCTCTAAATGGAAATATCGCTTTGATGGACGTTATTTATTATCATAATAATAATACAAATAATACTAATAAGTACCATTATTATTAGTATCATAATTAAATTAAATTAAATTGTGGTATATGAGTATGTGTACTCGGCACAGTATCATGCATAAACAATCATGCATACCATCCTAAAACAGACACGTAGGCGGACGAAATTATATGGTATTCACGGGACACCAACTCCCACACTTCTTGCTCTTGTGATATTGCTCTGTACATTAGCTCCATCTGAACTTGTCAGTTAGCATGAACCCAGTCGAAGTCGTACATGGCACAGTCGTATTACGTCAATGTAGACGGGACCACTTGCGGCTTGTCGGCCGTAATTATTTTGTAGTACCACGGCCCACCGGGCGTTTAATAGAGCATACAACGCAAATACTTTAAAGTTTGAACGCCACGTCGAACGCGGATGGAGTAATCGTTTACCCTTCCATGCACCCCAGGTCAAGTTCGTCTAATGTGAAGAAAATGGTTAAACGTTAGTGCATGCACTGTATGAAGCAGAGCTGCACCGCTACCATGATGTTTTCTAGTCAATATTAGCAAAGTCAATAATTAAACATTCAGGATGCAAGAAAACGTGAATGTGTAATTATACAGATTGGTTCGAGACATTAATTGATAACTAATGTCTACCGGCAGTCGTGATATTTAAAATGAACGCATTACTGCGTATGGGCCAGTGGCTTAGAATGCTTTAAATAATTGAATCTTGAATTAATCGATACATAAGAACAACTTATGGGTGCCGCAATATAATATCTGATGTTGATTCTTCTTTTCGGTACACGTTAGTTCACCAAGTTGAATTGATGGTTCTTCATTTGTTTTCGTTTTATCGTTCTTAGGTTGTCAAAGTGCGATACACTTTCAAAGCAACCAGGTTCCATCATGGTTAATGCCGTAGCATACGCTCGCATATACAGTACTTCTTTAACTCAATCTATAAACTGCTATATCTCGCTTAGCGTCTCCCAAGTCGATTTAAGCCCCGTCAAAGAACACGCATGCAAGTCAGATTTCCAAGCCTTCTTTTTACTTCTTCTTTGCCATGTTATCCTTAATCTGGGTTCTTCAGTTTGACGCCCTCGTGTTTGCTTACGTTCGATTCCTGCTTCTAAACCTGCCTCGTTATGTTGTTGGAATATCCTAGACGTCATACTTAATACACACACACTCATACACACGCACTTGAACTGTGGATATTCAAAATACGCCGTTAACACACCCTGGTTGACCATTTACGCTAAATGGAAGCGTACTGCGACCGTCGGGCGAGATCGGAGCTCCGACATGATCCGTTATTGTTGTATTCACGTCGTGAACTGCATACGTTTTGGTCACATTACCGACGTCAGGGAACCCAACGAGTTCATGACTCCTCATACAAGCACACAATCTCGAACTGTCTGGGATGTCTGAAGAAATCAGACTCGGCATTTCCAAAGAATTGTGTATCAGAAGGAATTGGTTTTGTCAGCTAAGCATCCCACGCTTGTGCATGTAGTCTTTGGGAGTTAGTTTACCGCTTTGATGTATATTGTTTCTCCGACCCGTCTAATGAATTCATGATGGCTTTATCTGATGATGTCCGTAACTGGATTTGCGACAGTGCACTTCAAAGTTTGAACTAAATACAATGGGATGAAGCCGTCTTTGTAGGATTCTGAGTGCCCAACCAGACAAATCTCGCGGCGGGAGACCTAGAAGAGACATAAGTTCGGAGCCATTCATTGCGTGTAACCAGAACGTCTGTGCCGTGAATGTATGTCGAGGGTATATGCCTGAGAGAAGCGGGGGTTCCTTGGCTCTGATGCATGGTGCCATATGGTTTATGGCTACCGTAAGCATGGCATGGTATGAATATTAATTAACAATGCCGTCCAGATTCGTTATATCATGAGTGTAGTGTAGATGTGTACATGATAACCGTCACGTTTCTGAGATATACACGTTGCCGTGGCTATGGCTGATTTGACTATAACTGCCATAATTATCTTTACTATTATAGCATCGTGCCATCGGTTGTGTTATTGCGTAATGCCAGTCATGTGTCTAGGTTTGCATACGATTCTGGGGCCTTACTTTCTTATGGTCGTACGACAATCTTAAAGATGTGCAGTGTATGGCTTTGTAAATATGCGCACGTTCTTAAGCTAAAAGGGTCGTAAGAACGTTTCTAGAATAGGCCCCCAAATTACACTAGTGTGTGTGCTCAATGCAATGGTGGTACAGAAATATGGTGTTGTGAATAATCCAGATAAATATAAGTGTAGTTAATTTAATGTTGAGCTGCTATTATAGCATCGTCACTTCACCTGTTCACTGGAATGTGTGTTGAGTCTTTGGTATCGCACCTGCTACAGCTTAGGTACGCTGATAGCTGATACCCAATGAACAGTGAACAGGCGGAGTGCTTTGGAGCCATGTACTTTAATACTCAGAGAAGTAACCCAGTGCCAAGTGCATCAACACGAAATAAATAATACATTGTTTGTCATGTTTTGCTGTAGATATCACGAACGTCTTTGAGAACCATCAATGATATTACATAAGACTTGGCGTCCGTTGCACAGAAAACAGTTGTAATTCAAATGTTCGGAACACTACAAATGTACCTCTGGTAGCATGAACCACTTTTATTGCTACAATAATTTTAGCTTCTAGCTAACCACATTTGTCAAGTATTGTAGCGATACAGTGTTTTATGTAATAACGTGTTTCGTAAGTCAAATGTTCGGAACACTACAAATGTACGTTTGGTAGTATGAACCCCTTTTAGCGGTACAGTAGTTTAAGCTTTTAGCTAACCACATGTTAAAGTATTGTAGCGATACAGTGTTTTATGTAATAGCAAGTTCCGAAATTTTAACTAAAAATCAAGTTTAGCTACAACTGTTCTGTACAACGGAACCCTGGTAATAGAAACACGGATTATACCTCTGTTAGGCGTCTACCTTTCAATGTACTGTATCTGTGTTGTGCTGACATATTACTACCGCGGTCAATGGATCAATGTTCTCTCATTTGACCTTATCAACTGCTTGGGGGGTTTACAACACACTATGCCGGTTGCAAAGCTGGAACCTTAACATTTACACATGATTTACACTGTTGGGTAACCATTTCATGCCGGATGAGCGGCGTTATCATCTACATAAGTCAATTACCTAAGCTATAAAACACTAACGTTTTCAACATGTGCTTGCGAATCCTACATATCTAACTTTTAAAAGCTGAGCCTAAATCTAGCGACTCGTTCATATCATGTTTAGGTTCCATCGTACGCAACATAGTTCTTCCTTTGGTTCTAAACATATGCAACAGGACCACTTCCTATCCTGGGATTCGAACACAGGTTGCTGGAATGCAAGTCCAACGCTCTACCGACAGCGCCAAAGGGGTAACCCCCTTAGTTGAGTCCAATAGGAACATCTTATATTACACCCGGCTACACATGAACCATACCTTGATCGATTCCTTGTATGTTAATGGACCGTCGTGCGTGTGCTAATTTAGGTGATATTTTCAGTTTCATTTTTCAAATTGCTTGATTTTAGACATTGACTGTAACATACACACCAGTACCAATATGTTATACTTATTAGAGACATGTTAGCGTCAACCTCTGATATCGGTTCCATTTGGAATGTTCTAAAACAAGTTAAATATGACGTTTCTGATTTGTAAACAACTGTATCCATGTGTCATGTTAGAAAGACTTTAACATTAGACTCTCAGCATGCATCCAATGCATGTACATCTGAACACTAATTAAGTTACCGTTGTTCCTTCGCAAGGTTAGTTACGAAGAAACCCCCCTACTTGCAATTCAGTCGATTATCCATGTTTAAAGCCATCTCGAATCTAATCTGAAGTGAAAACACAGTTTATTCAATGTCACGTTGACAGCATCAAAGCCTTCGGTCGTGTCATTGATCGTATGAACTGACATTGTTTCAAACGATATTGGTCCAATTTGGCGAGTGAGCACTTTGGATAACTCGACTGAACGAGCTGAAGGGCATTTCTTCTCTACATGTTACAATCTTTATCAATGTCAACTTTAATTGACGTTTCCTGCTTCAATGAGATTAGATTAACGTCATGTTGTTTCTGGTTAACAAAGTTACTTTACGGATTATTTTACTTCAGGGTTGACTGGCAATGCACATCTGGGATTCAATGGAACTATTGCTATGCATACATCATGAATTTCAATAACAAATATATTTCTACGTAACAATTAATTCAGCGTTAATACTTGCAAATGCGTAAGCGGAGTCTAGAATTGGAACATTCATTGGCAATATAAATACGAATACGTTTCGTGCAATACTTATGATTGTGGCGTGATATCACACCGCAAACATCTGCTGGCTATGGTATACTCTGCTCCCTTGGGAATGAATCTGATAGCATATCGGTATATGCTCACTGCGTTAACACGTTCTAGATGCCTGCCTATCTCTCTCTGTACAGCATGGAGATGAGCATCATCCATTTCAAACAGCGGGCCTCTAATTTATCAGATTGCTATCAGTTTACGCTATTTATGTTTTTAATGTCGGGACTCCACTCGTCTGATACAGCCGTGTTATGTCAGTATTTTAAAACCCGTTTAATTAATATTAAAACGAAAGGCTGTTACCATAAATAAATGTAGGTGTCCTGTTAGGTGTCCATGCTAGGACACCTAACTTGGATGTTCAAATACAAACCCTGAAACCCGAAGCAAACGTGTCCTGCCGGGATACTGTTAGGATGTTGTTAGGATACTGGAACAGGACACCCAACTGTTGTTGTTGTTTGTGGGTACGGAACAGTAGACTTGAGATCAGTCTGGGACACGTCTGTACCATCTGGTGGACACTTGCAGCCGTTCTACAACAGCTTTAACCCATCGCAGGTGTGTGTTATAAAGCGAAACTTACTGCGCTGTATAACCAACTTTTAAAATGGCAAGGAGAGACATTGCTTTAGATTACCCGCCATACGTATTTCATCCAGCCTGCCTGGCGGACCAAGATACCTCGGGGCAGATGTTCACTTCCGACTGGAGTTCCGGTAGGGCTTCGTGTCCCAGCATCTGTGGACGTTCTGGAGGGCGCAGACTGACTTCCCACGTGATCTCTGAAGAGGTTGTGCAGGCAGGTATACCATGCCCCGGGTATTCCGTCTGCCCCCGAGTATATGTCTGTCCACGTTGTTGTGCTTCAAACCTCGACATACCAGGGTGATGCCTTAGGGATACGTGGATGTACGAATTATGACTATCTGCGTTCACCGCCAGAGTATATACATACTGTCCAAATCGGTGCGGTTCAACCCTTGACATACGGGAGTGCTGCCTTAGGGAATGCGTGGATGTACGAATTATGAATGTATGAGTCCACGTCATGGTCTTGTCTGTGTTGTCTGATGTTGTAGTCAGATTAGAATACCGATACTTGCATTTGGGGATATAGAGGTATTCGGACTTATCTCATGAGTACTGACAATGCTGTTAAATTTAATTAATGGAAGTGATATTTGATAATATACGGATAAAGTTCCAGACAAAAGCTTATAGTATTACAGGGTATTATAATTACCAAATAATTTGGAATCTACGTAATGTCGATGATGACTCAAAATCGAGAATGTGATGAAAGTGCAAATACATGTAAATATCAGTTGGATACGCATATTTATTTATCGTAAAGAAATACTGGTCAAAGAGAAATATTGTTTTGTAATGTACTGATTGGGTGGAAAACTTCTATAGCAAGTTCCAACTGTCCAATCAGATTAGGTCACGTGCATGCATAAAAACATGTACGTTCCAAACTATACCTTGAATGATTAATTCAGAATAAAGAAAATCCGGAAAATTGTAAAATGAATTGTAAGGCATAATTATACAAATATGACTTCATACTAAAAACTATTTTGCTAAGATGTATATGTTTCCCACGATATCCTTTTTTTTATATATCTTAAACTGCAGAACGTATGTAATTTTCTCGAAACTGTCAACGCACATGTTCACTTAGCGCTGACGAGTGTGCATGAATTCGAATGGGCGACAAGTAAAAAATAGGTCCTTGTCTGATGTTTTCATGTTTAACTGGTGCCATTCTCTGACAAGTTTACAGATGCTGTATTTAAAATGCATCTGCAAACATACCTCAAAGTAGTTTAAATAGGTGATTGTTGAAATTCAAACGTACACTCTCTGTTTCTAATATCAAGTGTTTCAACGTGGTCATAGATCTGAGAAGGTCTATGTAATAAATCTGTAAATAGACGCAGGTTTTTTGTGTGGATATCGTCGGTTTTATTCTCGGGAAGACCTGTTCGTGTGTTTCTTTCCTGCTTTTGAAGCCACTCGGGTTGACGTTTACCCCAAACACATACGTAAAGCAAATAATTCCGTTCAAATGAGTTGTTTGGAGAGCATATGATGCCGATACTGACAAAACAGACGTTGTAAGTCACCGTTGCCTTGCCCGGGATGTTCTGTTTTACTGATTGGCAGCTCCCCGTAAGCCACACGAATATATTCTTACCTCGTGAATCAACACATTAGAGAAAATATCCGTGGCAGACCATATATTACAGTTTCCTTTTACTGAGGTAGGCAGCCGATGCTTCACGAGGAATTGTGTCTGTAAACGTGGACGATATATGTAGCTCAAATGGTTGAGATATCGGATAGAGGGGTCTTTTACTGTACACCAACCAGTTTGATGTATGTTTGCATGACTTCATTCAGACATTTTACACGTGTGAGACTGTTCGTTCTTGGGTGGTCTACACGTATTTTACATGTAATTATGTGCTTAACTAACAGGCATTACTTGATAGTTTATGTTGTATGAACATCTGGTTACATTTCATGATTTACTGTAATGTGATGTGTTTGTGGAGGCATGCACTATGTAAATATTAGCGGTGCATAGCCATGGCCAAGGTTCGGGTTATGTCTCAATAAACGTTTTAAAAAATGCATACATAAGATAGTTTTTATAAATATATACGTAATCAACATTTGCCAAAATATACAAAGTTAGTGGTGGCTATTGCCACTAGGGCAAACATTGCATTATTATTGGTTAATAGAAACTGTCATATAAGCAAGCATCCCTGGTGAATCTATCTCCAGCCTTTACCTAGTACTGTTTAACTACGTCGTGGGTCATCTTGACATGTTCTCTCAACGCCTTTTTATATGCGTGTGCGTGAGTGCGCGCGTGTACTATGTTCCTGTTGACTTATCTATATATCATGTTTCCCCTCTGGCCTATTCCAGATTAAACAAGCCCGTTGTGCAACGGATTCCAACACTTGGTGGAGAAATTCAAGGATTGTGAGCAGTTGGGAGGTAACTATTATCTTATTTACTTCTAATGTTTACAAGTTCGTTTCCGGTGCTAGCATGTCACATGTATGACGTGGAGGAAACCCGCAGTTCTTTGAAATCTTAAAAGTACAAAGAGTGGAAAGTATTCGCAAGGGGGATATCATATCGGTTGAGGGAACTCGGGTTGATGAAGACACGGAGGGTTAAAGAAGGGTATTCTCTACGGAGGACGAGATTAGGTTTTTCTAATCTCCGAAATTGTAAACTTTCTTTTTTCTGCGGCCACGATTTATCTCACTTTATGTGAAATAGGTCCATGATAAATTGGTTTCTAAACGCCCAGATAAGAAGAGTTTCCTCTCTAGCTGAATATAGATGAGTGAAGAATTGATTTTTATTTCGGGTTAACGTGCATGGTGATTGATCGTATTCTTAAATAAATATGTCACTGTTTGTGTACATATATGCATATCACCAGACTGACAGATGGCACCGCGGATCTATTGTTTCCGGTTGACATAGAGTATACCTGCTTAATTGGTCAATATTTATATTTGATTATGCATTGGGGAAAGTATTAAGAACTGCGTGTATATATGTGAATGGTATAGTACTCTATTAGGGTGTCAATTCTCACCAATGCGTAATGGAAAAAATAGGGACACAATAATAGCACATTATTGACATGTTCGGCTATACGATACCCCTGAACACCGGTATAACCGAGGCTACCGCACTTTTGTGGTGTTAAATTTGGCTTGACGCCATATAACATGTTATATTGTGTTATTATATTATTAATGACGACTATTGGTCACTTGAAGTAAAATGATAATTAAGATTATATAATTGTTCTTTATATGACGACTATTGGTCACTTGAAGTGAGATAAACATTAAGATCCTGAAACTTTACACTTTTGAACATTTACAAATAATAGTGTTCTTTTTCATTTCCCAACTAGCATCTATGGCTTAGTGTTTTTGTCTTTCTACCTGTCATTATCATACTCAGTTCGTCTTCATTGAGCAATAACATGATGACAGATGAATCAGCCATTCATTAGTAAGATCTGTTCTGGAAGACCATCATTAATATCCGTAATTACCAGTACTCTTGGACTGTGCCGACATTTACCACAGTTCTGCAAGATTCAGAACACACAGTTTTCGAGATCCCGTGCACACTGTTACTGGAAATCTATAGTAAGTCAAGGACTGGTCATAATTACAGACGAATTCCGTGTTCAACCTTAGCTTCCATCCTTGCCTGTAATTACGAAATAGTTATCTGTCAGTTGCAGTTCTCAAAGGCATTGCACTGTCGTTGTGACGGAGGTGCACACCAGACGTATGGCACACTACTGGCATGATTGCAAGGCGAACTGGAACTCTCTGTTCAATTTCTTGTGTAATTACTTCAGCAAAGGCGGCGCTAATTAAGGCATAACTACACTGTCGAAACCCGACATGCTACTGGGTGCGGCGACATTTCTACAACATACGCGCACGTTATCATATCATATTCCCAGCTGGTTCTTCGATCACTGTAGTCAACACGGCTGTCCAAAACGACGCCGTGATTGAGCTGTTAACGAAGCAACGAACCAAAACTATGACATCATTACGTTTTTGTTTAAGGCTATTTTTGTTGCATCAAATTCTCGTCAGAAGGAGCCAAGCTAAACTGGTTTGGAGCGAAAACGCAGCACGTGCGTCACGTGATTTGTGTAGAACAGTTACAGATGTTTGTCTGGAGGGTGCATAGGAAACAATTAAGCTTACGGTGTGTAGGTATCAAATGTACCGATGGTGCCGTGTAAATATTGGATCTACATCAAGGCATGCACACAAAAAAACCGGGGGAACCGTCATTAATGCTAAGGCATATTGCTAGGCCTGTAAGGGAGGTGATTAACTATATAGCCTCAGTATGGAATGAACCGTTTCTTTTTGTATACCTTTAGGATATAAATTATATGTGCGTGAAGCGATACGTTGTACCATCCATACGCTCTCTCTTGGCGGTCCTAGAAGACCATTCTCTCATGCATCATCCTTATGGTGAAGTTTTACGTTAGTGATGGTGAATATTTATAAAAAGATGTTCAAAAAGAAGATACTTGTCGGGATGAAACACATAAAAGTCAATGTTCCATGTCTTCCTGTTTAAAGTGTTACTCTTGGCAATTCTCTTGCTGTAGAAACATTACACAGAGCTTTTCAATGAATGTTTTACCTTGTCGTATATGTACTGTACGTTTTTTATTTGAATGTATATGGCGATCGTAAAACCCAAAATAGCACAGTTTACAATTCTATATTTTCAAATAACCGTTAGCAGTGCGCATATACATGTAATAGTAAAAAAGGTGACTGATTTACGACCGTAGCTGCGTGTATACGTGAAGTCTTAACCAGAATTACGAATTAATTTAGGATTGTATTTAAGCTAAAGGCGTATAACAGACCGTTAACCAAATATATGACCCAGAGTACGTCGTGATTTGGGACGTCTACCAACTCGTTTAATAAAGTACATTACGTAGTCCATATTCATCAAGGAGCTTTGTCAGAGTAAAACGTTATGCCAGCAAATTATTGAAGTGGATTAGTCTATGGGATTGCGGATAGGAAGAGGCTGTTATAGTTTGCCCAGAGGCGATGCACACGGGAGTGCGGGACGGCCAAGTGCAAGTATGTATGTGTTACACAGCCGCGCCAACTCTGCTCTCCCGAATCAAGGACAATATTTGTACAGATTATTCATACATTACATTGACATATCCGACTCCCTACGACCTTTCCTGGCGTTCGAGCAATGCTGGGCTATATATTCCAGCATTTCTGATGCAAAACCGTGGAGAATAATTCCAACCATAGTACGTATCGGCGTATGCAATCAAAGGCCATTAGCCTACGACTTTCCTTTGGTTCGTGTGGTAAAATATGCCGTTCGTCTCTTCCATGATGGCGGGTTCTATTCATAGATGTTCTTTATACGCGATGACAGCGCTGGCAAGGCACTGCGCACATTCCTGTTCTTCCTGTTAGCCAGTTGGAGATGAAGAACACGTAGATGAGATAACACCTGTTGTTAGGAAAATATGACTCGCCCGTCGACGCGAATATCCAGTCAAATACTTGATAACACGTACACCAGCGCGATTGCTGAAAGACGAACAGACATATTTGTGTCAATATATTTTGAGCAACAATGAGTCTACATATATTTCGTGTATATCGTAAATAACATATGGTTAAATTACAGTAAAAACTAATATAGGAATTGTTTCTGATGTTCAGCTGATTTCGTCAGTGTATGCTGGACAGGATTAAAGGCGTAAATATTTACCGGATAATTTATCCTTAGCGGTACTCTAGTTTTCTCCCCTTAATGACTTCCGGTGGTGAGCATGGGCAAGGTTCAAGGTTTCCGGATACCAACCATCGGTGCCAAACGAACCGTTAGTGTACATGTTAAGAAAACCTTGTATCGCCAATCGTGTGTGATGCTCCTGGCCCAGTTTCCGGTATCCAAAGTGTAGTCTTCAAAAATCTATATGTCGTCTTGACCACGCTAGGGTTCAACACGGGAAGAGACAGCAGAGTCTGGATAACAATAATGTCTTCATCGGGTTATCTTGTATGTCGACGTTGATTGTCATGTATAATTCCCAACGGTGTCATTCAAAACCACAGTTATATTAGTTGGTCAAATTTGACAATAGGTCAATGTCACAGGATATGTATGTCAATGGAGAGTGCAACCAGGTGCATGCACACTGATAACATGTACGGCATCAACAATCGTATGCGACTTTAATATACTGAAACCTGAAATATGTTCAAATATATTTAACTTCCTAAATACATGCTGAGTGACATGCCATGAATCACGTACATTATCCAAATACATATGGATATTATATTAGACTAGCCAGAGTATAACACGCTGTCCAGAAACTCCAAATGAGTGTGACGAGGATGTACAATAGACGCATATATCTACAGGTGGCCTACACTATATACATTGATTGCAAACAGGTATTTACCTGTGCCTGCATTCGTTTTGTAAATCGAACCAACATCCACCATGTTTAAAATGTAGAAAGTGTAGTTTACTGAAATAATTCGGAATCGTTTTAGAAAGTAACATCAGAAATGTGATACCTAATATGAAACCTTCTTCCGCGATCATTTACTTAATAAAATCTGTCTACACGTAGTGTTGCAGAAAACAGTATCATGATAATATATTATGTTCGGAAGATAGAGTCGGCCTATCTGCATTCACAGCGATTTCAACTGTATCACTGCAATTTTAATATTTGAATAATATTTCAATATTTTTCAAGATATTTCAATTACATCACTTCATAGAAAAATTGGCAAAGTGGGCGGAATATGGCGAAATGTAGTTTTTTTCTTGAATACTAGTAATGTCATTGCCTGGTTTTCTTACACTGTCGCAATGCATGCAGTAACGTGTAGCCATGATATCCTATTGATGTGAGGGGTTAGACACTGTACATGTGAAATTCACCAAGTATACAACATTGTGTATTGCTGAAGAAGGTAAGAGAGAGGATGGATGATAGAGAGAGAGATGGAGAGAGAGAGAGAGAGAGAGAGAGAGAGAGAGAGAGAGAGAGAGAGAGAGAGAGAGAGAGAGA
>JAVCKZ010098011.1:0-11176 GCA_034780755.1 Lepetodrilus elevatus | reverse complement strand
TTGTAACTATCGAGTGTTGGGGATCAAGTACATCACTAAATAACAACTTGTGGGTGGATAAATCAAGCGCAATTAGTTTGTCCATTATCCAGGTCTATCAACTGTGATATTATACCTTTAATAATTGCATAACTCTTCGAATCTTGTTCTGCAACGGCGGAAAGAACAGTGTTCCATTCATTAATCAGACACCAGTTCCAAGCACATCTATAGGCACGGGAGCCCACACGCACGTATTCTTATCTATAGTATCATCGTAAAAGTGAATAATTTCGACTTCCCTGTAAGGTTTTCTCCAATGATTAACAAACACACAGCATATCTTTGAAGTATCTTTATTTGTGGTGAATGCTATCAAAGTGTGACATGGGTGTGGCGTATTGTGGTTATGGACTATTGCACAGAGGTACAAGAAAGTGTGATGTGTGAGTGTTGTGTTGTGATGCGAGTGGGTTTGGTATGGAGTATTGTAGCACCGAGCATTCAATAAATAAACGTACATATCGTACACACAGACTAGGCTATAGGACACAGAGCAAGACACCGTCTACAACACGGGTCTGCAAATACAAACATGCTACAAACTATACAATATTGCACAAAATATTTTGACTTCACTGGCATTATGCAAAAACGCATGTAAGCAACATACAGTAATCTATATAATAGCCATAAATCAAGGGGTAGTCTACATATAGAGATGTAAACCAACGAGACACGTGAAGCATAAATGACTAGCAAACACAATAGAAAAATTGAGGTTTCAAAATGAACACGATTCTGACGACATCAGGTAAAAATCTCTGATCTTGATGTATATATAGGCAAAACATTATTGTAAATACTGTTATGGGGAAAAATATCAGAAACAGAATGACTTTAGAGGACATGACTTCAATGAGATTAGAACATTACATCAATGTCTCCAGGAACTGACTTCAGAGAACTCCATTGACTTAAAAAAGCATGATCAATAACATGATCAATAACTTTTGAACAAACGGTCATGAACAAAGTTAGTAACCCTGATGTTGGTCGAGGTAAACTGTTCAGAAAAAAAGAGTATCTATTTACACACGAAACCAACGGATAATGACTCAATAGTCATAAAGTTCCATCGAAAAACAACAGTAACAGTCACACACATAACGGCAACAAAACAAAATGGCGACTACCGGAAGCAGTCGCAGCACTACTTGAAAGTTTCAGATCGTTTCTTCAAAGAAATTGAATCAAATCCTAGGTTTTAGAACAGCACTCTCGGGGGTGGTTTCCTCGGTCTTCACGACGGAGTTAGCGGGGACCTTGCCGTCCGTGAACTTGAACTGGCGCTTGTCGTGGCACTTCTCCAGGGCCGGACATCCGGGATGGTTCTCCTTGAGGTGGACGAAGTGGACTTCGGGGTCGCCGGTGGTGTGTCCGCAGTCCTCGCACACGTACATCTTGCACCGGCGCTCCTTGTAGGCGAACTGGAGCTCGGACCCGTGCACCTTCTTGGAGTGAGACTCCAGTGAACAGCGCTGAGTGAACGCCTTGCCGCATGTCTCGCACTTGTACGGCTTCACACCTGGAGGAAATAAGAAACGGTATTAGGAAATATTACAGATTTTTACTGATGGGGTGAATAAACCGGAAATTACGTCAACTTTTTCAACTAGAACATTAACCATCGAGAACGATAACCGATTCCGTACTTAAGATTCACGTTGACCAGTACGATACGGCCTTGGTACGATGTAGTTTCAGTACCAGTTGATTTTTAACTACGAAGTGATCTGCAAGCCCCAAATACTTGTTGGAAAGCTTCCCCATTCAATATTTGCTGGAGCGTAATTTATTTCCAAGAATATGAGTCATTTCATACTTTCATAACGTACAAAGTCCTGTAGGTTTGGTCATGATGACCGTTCAAAGAAATGAACCAAGGTTACCTGTATGTATTCTGGTATGCCTCTTCAGATCAAAGGTATCGTTGAAGCCTTTGCCGCAGAACGTGCACAGGTACCGTTTGACCTCGCTGTGGTTCTTCACGTGGCGGTTGAGCAGTCTCTGCAACACGAACTCCTTCTGGCAAACCATGCACAGGTAGCGGCCATTTTCTGTGATTGTGGCTGGAAAATTAAAAAAGGTAAATAAGAAGATATAATCTATACATTGCCATTGGAGCGTCTATATTATAGTCTGAGCTCTGTTGTAGATAAATTGGGCGTCTGATATACATTGGGGCGTCTATGATAGTGTGAGGCGTCTGTTACTAGTATAGAGGAAGTGGGGCGACTGATATATAGATTATATGGGGCTTCGGATGACAGTGTTGACGTATGACAGACAAGACGGGGCGGCTACTCACATTTACTCTTGATGACGCTGTCTTCGAGGTCGGCTTCCGTAAAGGACGGATTCTTGATGCCATAACCACCATTTATCACTTCTACGTTAGTTCGTCCAGCTTGCTGCAACAGATATAAAACAATGCATTTACTAAACGATACCAAACAATGCATTTACTAAACGATACATAGCAATGGCTTGGCTTTAAAATGGTTCTCCTGTGGTTATATCACACTATATTTTGGTGTAGACGAAGTAGGAGTTGACATACCTTGAGCAGAAGGAGAAGGGTTGGCGCCATTTTGACATCACGCTCGTCGTCACGGGACGCAATCTCCAGCTCTTTCAACGAGACCAACGACCATTTTGGTTCTTTATCCGAGGTGTTCGGCGAGGCTCCTGGAGTGCGGGGCGTCGTGCGGCCATGGTCGTGGTCGTAGTGACTTCCGGGGATGTCGGTGGACACGTACAGAGGAGCCGGAGGGAATATCGGCTTCCCTTCATTCGGAGAGGTCTCGTTACGAGCCTGTCCTGTGGGAGCTCTCTCGAAGCTCGTCAGGCGGTCACCGCCACGATTGTCCAGTGAAAAGTTCAAAGGTTGAGTTGGGATGGTATTTTCATCACTTTTACCACTGAATACAAGCAAAGGTTTGGGTTGAGTTATCATGGTGGTTATTGGTCTCAGGTGTGGTTCTCTGGTGTCAGCATCCTCCCACGGACGTAGAGGCAACAGCGTGTGTTTCGCCGGCAGACCGGCGTCCACAGACCTGTTGTTGGTGGAGAGGAAGGTTTGGTTGACTACGTTCTGGTAGGAGGACAAATTCCTATTTGCTCTGTCGGCGGAATGGTGAGGACGGGGGCCCAGCATGGATAGGCTGGGCAATGGAGACGCGAGATGAGGCACGCCGATGGAACCGGATGTTGCTAGAAGAACCGGAGCGCGGGGATCCTGAACAGTGAAGGGCGACACGGGTCGACTGTAGACTTTTGTGTTTGTAAAGTTCTGGAGTGGTGTTCTGGCAAATGGTATCCTGTGAAGTTCTGGTGCCGCGTTCTGGGATCTGTTCGGGGCAATATTCTCCTTAGAGTCATCACAAAAGTACATGGAGTCATTGGGAGTCTGTACACGGGTTAGGGTTGGAAGTTTACCGGGCTCTGTGTTAGAGTTGAACACCTCCGGACAGGGACTAGTGGGGTTGCTGGAGGAATGCCACGCGGGGTCTAGATGGTGGATTTGCAATGGTGTGGGTGGTGGGGTAATAGCGACCAGCCTGGGGCGAGGCGGAAAACGACCGGGCAACGGGCTACTCATCCAAGGCGAGTAGAGAACCGGAAACACACGCCTGCAGTATGGCGGCATCATATCGACTACAGACTTCGGGGTGGAATTGTAAACTGCCGATAGGGGTCTCGTGGTATTGACTAGAAACGAGGTGGGAGTACTCGGATTGGACCTCATAGGGGCGGAAGTTCCAGGATTGGAAGTCTCCGGGGTTGTAGTTCCCGGATTGAGAGTCTTGGGGCCTGAAGTGCCCGGATTGGGATAGGCATCATCTGGAGTGATGGGAGTGATGTTGTGTGAGCGGCCATCTTCTAACTGCACGACCTCTGAACAAGGAGATACCGCCACGGTATCAACAGTTGACGTCACTTCCGCTTCCATCTTGGGCTCACTGTATATAGGAGTTGCTCTCAGCGGCGCCTCGAATGACCGGTCGGTGTTGTCGAATGTCCTCGAGAGTGAGGACATATCGGAGGACATGTCCTTGGACAGATAGCCAGACGAGTAGCCGCTGGAGTCGCTGTGGTAGGAGAATGGCGACCCCTTGGACATGTCCGCACGAAGTGTGTCGCTCTCAAATATGACATCGTCAATTGATGGTTTTCTCAAAGCGGTGTCCCGACCGATAGAGGTAACTTTCGGTGCCAAACGAATACGCTTGATTTCGACTTCCGGTTCTGGAAAAGTAAAGACACTGTGTTAATTGGGTTGCATGGGTATCGGATGTGTATTCTAACACTGACTAAGACATGGTCACTACTCGATAAACTCTAATAAGTTTACATCTGCAGTTGCCTTTATCAAAAATAATTACGGATGTCTTTCGGTTTTTATTTATTGATAATAACTTTGGCTACTTAAATATAATTATTGTTATGCTAATAGAAGTACTAATTGTAACAGATCCGTAATGACTTGTATGCTATATATTTTGTTCAATGTGTAGAATAACGTTATTAATTTTTGTAATGTGTTTTACGTAACGTTTATTCCTGTATTTATATAATTGATTACTATTGTGACGGATGTTTACAGAAATCTCGAACAGGTGCAGGATATATTTATACTAATAAATATACGTTAGTCTACGCGAATAACCTAGCCAATCGCATAACCATCACAAAGGTAATACTAACGATATACGTGTGTTATTATGTAGGCCTAGGTCTATCTAAAATGTTAGGAGGCATATATAAATCAGTTTCTTTTTATAGGACATTAATTTCAAATAACATTTACTGCAATTAAGAATTAACATACTAAAATTAGGTGTAGGCTTAAGTAAATATAAGTATTCAGCTGTATTAGGACCTACTAGGCTATATATTATACTTTGTGGTCACCCATTCCGTTACATGCCCAGATGGCAAACGCATGTCGGATCTACGTCAAAAACAAGTGCGTTCAAATCTCAAAACGTACAGAACAGGTTATCTCGATAAAAGCCGTTATGGGAGACAGGACTGCTAGACTCTTTGTTCGTAGTTTCCTGTTAGGATTAAAACGGTTTCTGGGGGATAGTTTTTCAATGGAGACACGGTTTTAAACGGCAGGGTTCCACAACAAAAGACCTCGCTGGTCGCTTGTCCCCATGACCCGAGGCAGAAATCACATCAAAAGACAAAAACACCCAGAAATGACCTTGTGCCCGCTCGTGCAATGGGATGGCACGAGCCTGACATTCTTGCCCCATTCACTCCAGCCATCAACCATGTTTTTGTCGCAACCGACTGAGAAACATCTGTTGCATAAACCACGTGACCCGACAATAGGTCACATGACTACGTACCAAAACCTCTATTCCGGTATTCCTCGGCTGGAGCACTTCAAGGGTTAACGCCATTGAAGGTTCACCGTGAGGTTTATTGCCTGTCGTCTGATGTAATTTTCGCGCGCTTTTGCCGTCGTCTGCTATCTGACGGCCACTGCCCCCGTGCACATCTGCTCTTCGGAGTTTAACGGTTCGGCAGACGAGCAACGTGTGGCCAATGGCGGGAAGGTTGAATTGAGCGATCGCTCTTTGTCCATCAGACTTCATTCCTATGCACGACGTGTTATGAAGACAAAACCAGGAAGGAACAGTCGTCAGACGGCTGACAGGTGATCCGAAAAAAAACACCCACCCCACCCTGTAGCCACGTGCCTGCCACGCGAGCAACAGTCGACATAATACAAGCTATGTATAACACGATATGTGTTGGCAAGACTCGCTTCATTGATTCACAATGACGTTTTTTTTGTGCCCCAGAAGACAGCTGTACACAGAACGTGGGGCTAAATGTTTGTTAATAGCTTTTTTTTAAAGTCTAACAATCTACCCGTAAACGAGAACAGCTGACATGTAGCGGAATCCCGTGCTCACTTCATTTTATGTTTTTTTCCTTCCTTGATTTCAAAAAGAACAAATACAAATAAATTAATATCATTAAAAATGTATTATTATTAAACGATTTCTATTTTTACGTTTTCATCGGATTTAAATTAATATTTTATTCCCGTGACGTTATTTTACGTTTTACTTATAATTTTGAAATGTTCAGTGTTCATTTCTTTCCTTTCAAAATTAATTAAACATTCAATGGTCTCACGACGTTAAATAAACATGAGAGAAACTGACGTCGTTTGGACGGTATAACGTTTTCTAATTCAGAATAGCTCAAATTCAAAATATAGTTATTGATGTGAACTTAGTAAAATTAAAAAATATGCTCATCATATACACCATTCATACCAGTTAAAGCACAGCAACTCGAAGCGGACCTTATTTAGTCTTAATACACACACACAAATATAAAATAATGTTACTTTTAAAAATATGTTTTGGGGTTATATCTATGTAGTGATAATATATATATTTTTAATAAATAAAGTAAATACATAAAATCTGCTACGTTATTATCGATAAATTATTACATATAGATAAACCCGCTATGACATACGATACAATCCCACGACCTGACCGCAAGCAGTTGTATTATTTTAACTGCTTGTACAAATTCGTCAGTGTAGCTTTAACGACATCAACATTACCCCCTTTGTGACACCCGCCCGTTGCGAGCTAATTAAAGATAGCATCCCAATTCAAAATTAACGATGTTCCCAGACTGCAATGCGCTACGTGATTAGCCTCGGCAACGGTCTAGAAGAGAATACATCAGTGGTGCCGTTTCCGGAAGCTATCGTTAGCGAAAACCAAAACTTTTCTGTAATTCGCCAAAATTAATCCAATAACTCGCTGTGTTACGGTTAGATAGAAATCTAAGAAATAAGTTCACCTATAATGTTTGAGAGAAAAAAAGATAAGATGTTAGCTTTAAATTGTAATTTGACCACTCGCCGTCGGAAAAACGTGTTCCCCCTGACAGCGGTCAAAACGAAAAGGGGCCCGGCTTCGGTTGGTCAGCAGCGTTATCTATGTACGCCATCAGGGGTCATGGTAGGGTCCGAATGCCAAGATGACGCAATAACAGGGAGGGATAGATTCGTGGGGAGCGGAGGGGGTCGGGGAGGGTATAGACACGACGGACTGGAGAACAAATATGTCCACGTTCTCAAGTGGATCCGCTGATTACCTGAGAATGTCGGTTACTTTTGAATTACTGAATTACTCTGTGATCTATGTTTAATATTACGACATATTATAAAATAGCTCTGTCCTGAAGAAGCGACCACTAACGGAGGCTTACAATTTAGAAAGAGCTCTCCAATCGCGCGAGAATTAAATAAAATGATTTAGATAAACTTTCATTAGAGATTAAAAATTTAAACTGAAACATTTTGGAAAACTAATCAGGGGCGTCATATTTTTACCGTGTTTTTAGCGTGTTTTTGCGCATGGGCATGGACGTTAAAAAAAATACATCACGAAATGTTTGGTTACACATAAATACAATTATGACATGCAAATGCGCTTCCACTTTATGGCATTGACTAATTTACCTAAGAATCATACCTCTTTTTTTTTTCATTCCTACATTTATTAACTGAAACAATATAATATATACTTAGGCCTATAGTATAGTATACTATAAGTATAATATATAGGCCTACTCAACAAGTCGGAAATGCCTGAGACGCCAAACATTGACATATTGATAAACGACGTGTGCATAGCGGCTATATCAATGATAAATCAAGTGCAAGATAGCTTAACTGGCTTAAGTAATTTAGTGTGCATAATTATCAACGGTAATGTAAAGCAGCCGCAGATACGCCGTGTTTAAAACAAAGCCATAAAGAGCGGTTAAGACGCCGCGTTTAATTGAGAAATTGAAGGTTGAACGATTCCGAAATATTTCGAATGATTAAACAAACATTTCGAGTGTGAAAAATACGGATTAATTAACTCTGGGAGTTTTCTTTACAATCAATCCGTTAATGATGCGTCCAAAAGATGTTTTTCACCGCTTCTACAAAAATCAACTTTTGTTTTCAGCATGAGTGCTAATTTACCCTGAGGGGGTACTTTAAATGCTTTTACTGCAGTTGACCGATTGCTTGTTGTACAATGAGAGAAACAAACGCTAAGCTTCCGACGTCGGTTATCCAAACATCATCTCGCACCTTGTAAATGGTGTGATTCCTAGGATTAAATGAAGAAAAAACAAGCGGACTTTGCGTTCGAAGCGCTGGTTCGGACTAGCAACGCTTCGCTCCGGTCAAGTTACGTAACTCTCGTTGTCCCTCACATCTAAACCTACAAAGACGCCATTTACCACAGGGGGTCTACCTGTGACGACATTCAAAACACCCCGTACGACGCATAACGGCAACTGCTGTCTTGGGATTTGTTCTGCCCAGTTGCCATGGTAACCGGGCATTGTCGGGGCGGAGGACGCGCGAGGTTTGAACCGCGATACAGACAGCTGCTTGTGACGTTAGTTTTACGGTGGGGGTAGCAGAAGTATTTACCCTGATAAGAGATGAATCGCACCGGGAATTAGAAGAATATGCACACGAACCCAAGTTTTGTTGACTTTGGCTCGTATAACATGGTCCTAAATTTTCAAAATAAATACAATTTGCTTTGAACACTTATGTAATATACCACTCATGACGAATTATTGTATGTTGACAACCGCTTTGAATAAATTAGAGAATGCGAATCTGTTCTAATGAATAAAGGAACCCCGAATAAAGAACGTATATAAATATTGCTATAGGAATGTGTAAGTATCAGTTTTGTTAATAAACTTACACAATTTTAGAACAAGTAACGATTGAACAAACATAACAGCAAATGTTAAAAAGAAACGCCGTACAATTGCTATCTGGGATATATTATAGACGGCAGTATTATCAGTATGCGATATAGGCTACATAACGGATATATTTCTTAGGAATGTAACATAAATTAAACACCTTAAAGTTAACAGTAGACGTATATAGTTCTAATATACATCATGAAGGACAATTAACCAGCTTGTCATATCAAAGTACGAAACATCTATCCTCAAAAGTATAGGCCTATCTTCATATTATTGAAATCAGAGGCCATTGAAACGCGTATTGTCATAAACCAGCATATTGTTAAAAATGCCAGTGCTATAACAGTCCACATGACATAATATGTAGATATAGTTGTTTATATTTGCAACAGCTGTCAAGGGTAGCATGCATTGATAAACAGAATAACATTACCGTAATTAACCTAATTATACAGTATTAAAATAAATAAAAATTTAAATAATGAGTCAGAGTATATTGTTTGACGTAATTTTAACATTTCTGTAAAATATAATATTTTAAAATATTCTTAGTATTAAAATTTAAAAATTGACCATGTTGACGGAGGCATTGCAGTTTAAAAGAATAATTTGAATAAAAATGTACAGCTGCAGTTAACTATAGATTAGATCCACAAAGACAGACATTGTTATACAGTTATATTAGGCCTACCATTGGGAGGTATTCCGATCGATAATCGGGAGAAAAGTGAGGGAAATTTGAACTTGGTTGACAGGTGGCGAGACATTGCTCACCGTGTTTATCGATCAGAAATAACAATAGATCTAAAAGTCACTCAGCCGAAATAGCTTCACACACCGCTCGTTGAACTATTAACGGTTGAGAAGAACTGTTTCAACTTTGAAGGAAACAGAAAATATATTTAGAAACACCAGAAATGAACAGATATTTATGATATGAACCCTGAAATAAACATGCACGTGACCAGCTGGTAAGGCATGAAAAGTCAGCTGTCAAAGTCCTACCGATCGTGCATTCGCTGCGCATTTCTTTAGGTTGATATCATGTATACATTTGATAAAGCTTTACAATAAACATATTCTCAATGAATTACTATATAGTAAGACGATCTACTGCTATATTGTCCGTTTCATATACACATCTTGACCAATACAGATCTTGACCACTACACGTGAGGTAGGCTAATAATAATATATCACGGAGACAAAATAGCGCTATAATTATTAAAAAAGAAAACACATAAATACAATTGAAGGCTAAAAGCGATCTGGACGGAGGTTTCTGAGAACACGCCCGGAGCGACTGTCTAAAACTTTCTAAGCGATGACCGATGTCCAGTCCACTGACCTGCGTGAAGTATGGCGACCCCAGTGTCCGGAGCGAGATCGCCATTCCCACTGACCACTGCACTGGACTCTGTCTCGCCCGTCGAGCTGGACGCTGAACATTCTGGATGTAGTCTCTTATGAACTTGATGCCGCAGTACCAAGAAACATTTGGGCATGGCTGTTGGTTGAAGTCGATCTACCCGACAACCTGGGTCCACTCACTGCAAATATGTTCTTACTCGCTTACTGAGAGCATTTTGTAATCACCGCCCTTACCGGGATTGTAGGCAACGCGCACGCGCACTTCGCGACTAGCCACACAAATTGCAGCAGTTAATTGTTATGCAAATTTGGCCTGCTGTAGCGGTACCCTCGCCTTCGACAGCGCATGAAACCCGTTGTGTCGGAGGGGGACTATGAGACAGGGGGTATTCAACACAGCGTGCGACTGCTCACAAAGCAAATACACCCGGACAACTAGTGATAAACTCGGCTTAACACGCTCTGATGAACACCATGTGTGATCTATGTCCAAATGTCGATAGCGCGCATGTAAAGCCATTTATGAACGTCATCAATTTGAAATTTCCAATTGAAAGATCATTTTGTTTCGCTTGTAATTTAGAGAAATGTATATAGAGGGTGATATTTGTTTTTGACAGGTATATATTTTCATTGCCATCGCTAAAACGATGTTACGTAATTGTGTATGAGGTTTGAGGAATGGGGACGAGTTTGACAGATAGTTGTGGCATGTTTGACAGGTTGGCTTGCTGTGGAACCCACTCAGAGGCGTTCTGTTTAAAAATAACGAATTATAATATATGAAGTTTACCATCCATGAGTGTTATTACTCCTGCGATGACGCAAAGCATCAACGCGAGGTGTCATGTTCTCTAGGAACGATTTGAATCATTACAAGTTGATGATGGTCATGATCTTTTAAACGGATAGAGAGAGAGAAAATTGTTTATTTAAGTCTCACCCAATGTATACATAATATATTACATAATTAAATATTCATAAA
>JAVCKZ010098000.1:0-11181 GCA_034780755.1 Lepetodrilus elevatus | reverse complement strand
GTAAAGACATATGCCGTTGTCATAGCAGCGGGTGATAAGTGAATCATTTATACACCGCCCAGGCGGGGTATATGGAATTTGTACCATCTGTAAAAACAGAAGGAACTTACATGAAAGGTAGGATAAAATATAGTTATAACTTGTATGTCTGGACAACATTTGGTGACAATTCTTAGAATCTAGGAATGTATATTTTCAGACACATCATTCAGTAGCCAAGTAACACATCCCAGTCACACTTGAAGAAAACATCCCAGAATGAGACGGTCATTGACATTAAGGATAAGGAGGCTCTCCTTCAGATCGTTCATCCTCCTCATTATTATCGGCACGATCATCACCAACGAGTTCCTTGTGTACAGAATACAAAGCTGGAGATGGCCGCACGTACCAGCTGATCACAGGTATTGGAGTCGAGTGAAATAAACCCATTTTTCTAGTGAATTAACATAATGGACTATTTCACACTATTGTATATGTATTCATTCATGCTGTCAACATATTTTTGAGCTCTTTTTATTAAAGGCCTAATTTATTGAATTTAAACATCTGTTCAATTAATTATGCAAACATTTGTATTAATATTTACACATTTACTTGGAACTATGTCTTGTCTGTGTGTTTTAACCCAGTTCTCACATTTGTCTATATAGTGTTCGTGACTAAAAATTGTGTTCCTATTTTCCTGAATTTATTAAATTAATTGGCAAAAAGTATATGCTCTGCAGCTCAGCTATTTATACTTGGCATATTATAAATGTTGCCAACTAGTTTAATAAATTCAGTCATACATGACCCTCTCTCTATTTTACACAAATCCTACCCCACCATCGCCTGTTCTCTTCCTTTCTGTCTTTCCAAGTAAGGCATAATAAAGATAATACTATGACTAACAGATTCCTATTTTGACTATGTAATTGCAGGGACTCGGAGGACGAGATGAGGCTGCTGTTTGTATCAGATCCACAGATAGTTGGCTATCAGGACGAGCCTGATTTCCCTATAGGAGCAATCACCAGATACGACTCGGACAGGTTAGACAGGCCCAGGCGATTCAAGAATGTTCCATACTGTATCTTCTTCATATGTTAACTCATATTTACTTCAATTATAGATACCGGTAATCCGATAACTTGCAATGATGCCCTGTATTTTCATATTAAGCTGTCCACGTCGCTTATTTCAAGTTAGAAATTGTGATCATGTTACCAACAATTTGATTATTGCACTTTGAGTTCCAGGCGGTGCTTTCATGTTTACTGCACCATTCAGCACTGGATGTGCAGGTTTACTCATGCCTTAACCCTCTCCCTGCTGGATTAGGCAAAAGCACTGCTCATTAGGGCATGAATGGTTGCTTTCAGCAGGGAGAGGGTTAAACTGACAATCTGTGATATAAGTGAAAGAATCTTGAAAACAGTCGTCGCAAACGGGTGAAAGATTCCCGCAGCGACGTTAAACTCCATATTCACTCACTCACTTGAAAACGGTTTATATACCTTGATTAAAATATAAAAAGAAAATACTGGCGTTGATTTTACAGCTACTTGCGCCGCACATTCGCTCTGGCGTTCAGCTACGCGACGCCCGACGTGGTCATTTTCCTGGGAGATCTGATGGATGAGGGCAGCAAGGCGACGTCCGGGGAGTACGAGATCTACATGAACAGACTGGAGAGCATCTTCTACCCCGCCATCGACACGCCGGTACGTAGACACGCTCACACTTAGCTCCAGGGGTGCGTTCAAAGACACAAGCCGCTTAGATAAACTGGTTTCATGACCCATCTACGGTTCATGCAACTTCTGAGACAGTGGCTAGTTTGGTAAGCTGCTTACAAGCCGCTTGCGTCTTTGAATGCACCCCAGATTCCTCTAGACTTCCCTGGTGACCATTCGTGACTTTCTATGGACAGTCATATATAAAGTCTCGTATAGTCAGCAGGGAAGAACGATTTCTTGAAATTATTTGGCACTAAACACTGCTAAGTATTACATGGTGTTGTTGAAGGATTATAACTAAGGATTATTGGATGGTTTCTTTTGTAAAAATGTCCTGATACAAATGCTGATAAGCAAGAGATTAATGCAGGTTTATGTAACAATCAACTGCCGAGTTGTTTTCTTATTTTTTCAGACTTCTCTATAGGAGTTTTGCTTTGAATTATATCATTTTCTCTAGTAGACACTACTGTTATTTCTTTCAGATCTATCAATACTGTAAGAGCAAGTCATAATCACAATGTAGATATTGGATTCCATTTCAGAAAATATTTGTGGCTGGTGATAACGACATTGGTGGAGAGGGTGCAGACTATCGAACAACTTTCAAAATCTCGCGCTTTGAGCATCACTTTGAGAACCTGACCGGATTGGAAAGAATTGGATTCATTGACTTTCTTAAGGTGAGACCAATATAACAGAAATCATGATAAAGTATGAAAAAGAACAGAAAAAAGAAACTACCACTACTAGGAATGAAACTAATTTTTATTGCTCACTTGTTGAAAAAGTGGCAGAGTGATTATGTGAAAGTGTTCAGTGTTCATAATTATTGTAAACTTTCACTTGGCAACACCAGGATTTATGTTTGGCTCCACTTTTCCAATTTTTGAATTTTACATCATCTGAAGTAACGGTATACTATTTGTTGGATTCCTTAAAAAATATATATAAATACACTGAATGTCTTCAATTCCTTTCTGACAGTTGGATTTGCAATTTAAACAGTTTGACCCTCTTGCTGAACGACAAGAAGTGAAGAAATTGAAGCAACAGTTCACTGCACCACTCAGAGTTGTCATCAATCATGAAACTATGCTTCCTAAAATGAAAGCATTCGTATATCCAGTGAGTATCCACCATGGAATTTATGCAGATTAATCTTAGGGTTTAGTTCTACCCATGCCTATATAACATTGTATCATGTTCTTGAAAAACTTAATTTATTTTCGTAAACTTAGCCAGCCATCGCTTATTGCATTATTCTCTTGTTCAAAGAGCTGTGACAAGAGGAATCTCCCAATTCCATAGTCAGATTTAACTTCCATCTGACCCTGTGCTCCCATGCATGCGTCATAACTACTTCCCTTTTCTCTCGTCATTCTCCTGAGAGGGAGTGTTTTGAAGAGCCGAGTATCAATGTTTGATTTTATGGTCCAGTATACCGGTATTAATTAATTATAATTATAATTAAAATCTCCTTCCACAAACTGAAAAGACGTGATAAGTGAAAGAATCTTGAAAGCAGCTCTACACGCCAATTAATAACAAAATAAAATAAATTACTTGGTTATTCCACAAGCGTTGGAGATGAAAATAGGCAAGAGTAAAGGATTTATATTTTTCTTCCATGAAATCCTGCAATATCAAATACAGAGGATAACTGTTTTTCCACCTAAAAAAGCCGAGCACAAACTCACCACTTTGTTTTATTGTGAATATTTTATTGTGCTTCTTTCAGTTCTTAATGGAAGTGCAGCCTCACCTGTTATTGTCCGGCCATTGGCACCAGGTGAGACCAATCTGTAAATACTGCTATACATTTGTAAGTACATGTACCTCATGTACAAATTGTCTATGAAGTGATACAATATTTGGAGTGATTTAACCCTATCCCTGCTGGATTAGGCAAAAGCACTACTCATTAGGGCATCTCCGGTTGCCTTCAGCAGGAAGAGAATTAATCAATTATTTCACAATTTTTATGAAATAATATGATAATTATCTAATGATATTTGTCTCAAATTTGTGAAAGATAACTGCAGCGACGTTAAACTCCATAATGACTCGCTCACTCATCTAACAATATCATTTATAACCTTTAGGCTCGCCACTACATATGCAAGGACTGTTTATCGGACAATTCTGATTCTGCTCACTGGCCGGTTCACCAGAGAGATCTGAGCGACATCGACGACTACATCTCCATCGAACTGAACCAGCCTCTGGCTGTCAACGAGCTGATGGTGCCCACGTGCAGCTACAGGATGGGAGAGGACAACATGGGATATGGGATGGCAGTCATAAGTGAGTGGGATAGAACATCACAGCATGGGATATGAGATGATTCTAATGGGCGTGTGGGTAAGACAACCATGGGATATGGGATGATTCTAATGGGCGTGTGGGTTAGACAACCATGGGATATGGGATGATTCTAATGGGCGTGTGGGTGAGACAACCATGGGATATGGGATGATTCTAATGGGCGTGTGGGTGAGACAACCATGGGATATGGGCTGACTCTCGTGGGCTAGCATCCACTGAAGGAGTAGGGGCTGGTAAGAATGTTTGGATTTCGGATCCAAAGGTCCAGAGTTCAAATACCGCCCCAGGGGACCCTTTATCAATGTTCTCGAAAGTTACATTTTTTACGCGATATTGATAAGATATTGATAGCACTGTCTGTTGAGTGGCAATATAGATATCATCCTTGATCTGTCAGTAACGGCCAGTGTTTACAGGTTTACTGCAACATTCAACGCTATGTTGCGGGTTTCCTCCTGCCCTAAACTGACAAGTTGTGATATTAGTGAAAGAATCTAGAAAGCGACTAAACCCCAATTTAAGAAAAACAAAAAATAACACCTGAAAGAGTATGTTTTGTATGTTCGTTTTTTTTTACCTTTGACAAATCATAGCAAAACTTGAAATAAACCTGCAGGTAAGACATGGTTTTATGCTTCTTTTAGACCTGAATTCACATGGGTAAATTTTTACTTTCAGATTCCGAGGGCCACCTACAATATACTGTGCTATGGCTACCGTCACGATACATCCAGCTGTATGTGTACATAGGTGTACTTGCCTTCATAATACTCCTGTGTGTCATTGTGTGGGTCACCCAGCCAGCGAGAAGAAGAGCAGAGATATATCACCCCTACAACAGATAGCAGTGGCATTCTGTGGCATAGGGCGATACAATGATCGCCCTGTCGTGTGTCTGCACATATACTTGAATGCCAGAGGGCGTCTTCCAAACCCCGTTCTAGTGTTGACACGACACAAGAACCGGGTTTCGAACATCGAAAACCAAGACGCGAACAAGATTTTCACTCCCCACCTATTGGCGGGTTGGACGACAACAAAGATGGCGGCACTCGTTTAGCAGAATCTTCGTAAAAATGTGATAATACAAAATAAAGAATGGCCATGATATCCCAAGGTCGTGAACTAAAAATATCATTCACCGAGATGAGTTTATCTTGACTGACATCTTGGATCACACTCTGCACACACTTCAGCGTTCGCAACCGGGAACACGAGAACAGGGTTTTGAATACGCCCAGAGTGTGTTTTGCCAAAAAATTATGTCCTGTTAAGATGATACAATGGCATTAGTGTTTCCCTTTGGGCTGCAATGTATTAATAATAATAGTATATATACAGTAGACCTTGAATACAACGTACTCATTGAGACTGGCTATTTTTGTCCGTTGTATGCAAAATCTGTTATACGCATATGCCGTAAATAGCGTTAGACTTGACTTCAGATTCAGTACTTTATAGGCAAGTGTTCGGTTTATGCGAGGCTGTTATATGCGAGGTCTACTATAGCTTGTTAATATTTATGCTGTAAGTATGCAATAGTATTATTAATTAGCTTGAAATTAAAGAACAGATTGAAATCAGACATTTGTGTTTCTCTACTATGCATTCTTTAATGAAATTGTATACAAGTTATGGAATCATGAAGACAGTGGACTATACATATTGGTAATAGGAGTGCTATTGAATTACATCTGTAACTGCTATTATCTAAATTAATCATGGTTTACTATTTAAACCTTTCTCTTGACCTATACTGTAAATCATGAAATTAATGCGAGCAGAATATTCATGTGAAAAATGCGACCGCCGTATTGTCGCATTTAATTGCTGCGCGTTAAAGGTAAGACCGGGGAAAAACATGTATGGAGACATGACCGCTCGCATTTTATCGGTGTCGCATTTACGTCTAAAATATAGAGGTCGCATTAATTTAGTGACGCATTAATTTTGCGATTTACAGTAATCCAAGACTATACAAATACCTGACAATTGTTTGTGTTAGTGTCTTGAAAGAGCATTTATATGGAGGAAATTGTGTACTGGTACATTGCACAGATTAAAGTGACTATAGTTTTAATGAATGTAGAATGTATTTTTATGAATGAAAACTATGAATGAATGAGAGTACATTGTGTATTTTTTACTCCACAATATGGTCTTGGCATCATCTATCTTGTTGATACAACTGTTTGCCTACACTATCTAGCAGTGGCTAATGGTGGGATGAGATTCTGTAATAACTAAGTTAGGAAAGACCCACTGTGCAACCCAATCATTGTCTTCAGTCTTACTTCCTCAATGGTCATGTAAACCCCTCCACCTATTGTATATGTATACATATATTGTATATGTATATACCTATTGTATACACCTATTGTATATATGTATTTATATATTGTATATGTATACATTTACAATTCTATTAATTTTGTACCGATCACATGCTGTAGTGATGAAATGTTTTACTCTGTCAACTCAGAACTTCACAATACCATGCAAGGATTAAAATAATTAATTTATTGGAATTGTTTTGTTTAGTTTTTCTTACGGGAAACTGAAAAATAAGACATTTTAACAGTCAGAATTCATTTTTTATTTGTAGATTTCTATTTAAAAAAAGAAAAATCCAATAGGAAAAAACAACAGTTGTTCAATTATAGCATCAGTCATATTTTGCACAACACAATACATCAAATAAGTACAGATACCACAATAGCAATAAAAACAATAAAATAATACAACAGTCAACATTGACAACAAATAGAGATCAAGATGACATGCAAATCAGATTGCAGATCCTGGAAAGTTCAATTGTTCCTGAGTCATATTTTTCATGATGCCTGCTATGACAACGGGACTAGATAATTATTCCATGAAACTGAAAGCCGAGATTATTTCCATAAATTGAATGATTGAACACAATAATGTCGTAATAAAATACCTTGGCAGTGATTACTAGGGATTCACTTTTGTACTTTAAGTTGCTCAATCAATGTGAACATGCCAGGAATTAAATGGGCTCCCCGATTTAAAAAAACAACAACTGATAAATATGGTAAAATACAAGGCGTTTTGGTTGGTCATGGACATATTTAGCCATAAATCTACAAAGTACAAATATACAGGGGTAGAATATACTACCGTAAATATTTGTCAATATTATCAATATTATTTGTCAATATATATTTGTTAATATTATCAGTGCTAAGTATCAATTCATATTCACAAGATAAGTATTCGTTGGAGAAGCAATGAAGTAAAGACCAAGAAAAAAGGTCCTCGAATGAAGAAAAATAGTTTGTAACAATTCCTGCCCTACCTGGGGGTGTAGTTTTGTAAAACTTTGTAAATAAACGTTTCCTCAAATACAAATTTTCTGTCGTACCACCCACGGGCTCCTCCTAGTAAATCTCTGTCATAGTAGACAGGATTATGGTGGTGTTTGCTGACCGTGCCCTGTAGCACCCCCAGGATGTCCGCCTCGATCTGCCGCGCCCATTTCCGAGGCGTGTACCCGTCTCTAACGGACCTGCACACGGTCACGAGCGATGGCGTCACATGTCCCGACGTCAGCATCTTCTTGATGCCTTCTGTCCTCGCGCTGATTTCCGATGGTTTGGGCGTGTGGAACAACACCACTGTACTGTTAGGGTTGTTGCTGCCTTGACAGACTTCCAAGCTGTTATACACATCAAACAACATGCTCTTGGGCGAGTACCGCAGACACATCCCTACGTGTCCGAGGGAGCTCAACTGAGGGAGACTCAAAGGTGCAATGTTACGAATGATACCTGTAAGGAAAAGCTCGTCTGCTTCATCACTGGCGCCACACATGAAAGAAGTCAATGAATTTTCTACTTGAAGATTCTTGAATATAGTGGGCAACATTTCATATAAAATCTGCTGCATGGCAATGTATTTATGTTTTTTCGATTTTTTTTGATGCTTCTCTTCCATTCGGACCTTCAACCTATACACCAGTTCTAATAAGGAATGGAAAAATGTGTCCACTTGAGTTTCGTGGTTGATACTTCTAGCACAGAATAAATTACTAAAACTGTCACTGAGTGAATCAAGAACTGAAGTGCCGACACCATGAGAGTACAACGAGACGCCAGCTGATTCGCACCCATAATAATCTTCGTCGATATCAAGTATGACGTTGTGGAGGGGGGTAATCCAGTTTTTAGTTTGTAACAAAGCAATAGCCTGTTTTTCACTGATGACCTCTACGATCCCAGATCTGTTCACAGAACATTGTGACGAATCGATTAGCAAACCATCACCATCGGAATCTGTGGAATTCCGCTGGAAGCATTCGCGCCTGACAGTGCCCTGGTACTTGTAACACCAACATAGCTCTAACACTGCTGACCCTGACCTCGTGACCTCCGTTGATCCCACATCCAAGTGGATGATCACGTGGTCTTCTTCGTGATTGGCTGCGTCATAGGGAGGCCAGACCCAGATGTAGCGATCAATCAGGTTGCCAAGGGCAGCTCCCTGAAATTAGAAAATTGTATATGATTTTACATTGACGAGCGTGTATTAAATGTATAATTAATTATTCAGCAAATTGGCAATCACCTTGCACAATTACCATTCAATTCATAATAAATAATTATCCAACATAAAAAAAAACAATTATTAAATTAAATCCACGATAAAGACAACAATGAAATATAACATTTCTTATTGCTTAAGCATAAAATTAAATATTAAAATCAATCGCCACGTACGGCCATCACCGATCACAAAGCGGTACCAGCCATATTTGACGAGGACGATGCATGTCACACCCCACACTTACTCTACACTAACTCTGGTAATTGACTGCTAGGTGACGCCAACTACACAGGGATTATGCTGTTCACAGCTATACACAACAGTTTACTGACCACAATGAACACGTCGTTCCGTTGCATCATGTTGTGGAGATCCAGTGCACTTCCTGGTGACCGGAACATTGGAATAGTTTCGATGTCTGACGGAATTCCGCCATCTGAATGGCCGTCTATGTGGAGCTGAAGACAAATTTCAAGGCATTACACATGTTACACAAGGAAAAACAAGATGGTATTTACATTATTGGAAGTGATCAGGTTTATACATTATACTCGGGTATGGAACAGGGCATGCTGATCATGCTGATGCATACACCTGAAAGAACTTACCAACACATTTCCTGATTTATGTATCAGACTTCTCTCTGCTGCGGCAAACCAGTACTTTAACACTGAAACAAACCAATATCTTAACATTGAATTCAAAATTTAACACTGGCATCAATGTTCGCAAAAGTTACATTTCTGATGTGATATTGATAGGATGCACTAGTCTATTTGTACAGTGGCAATGCAGATCATCCTTGGTCTATCAATACCAGCCGGTGCTCGCAGGTTTACTGCAACATTCAGCACTATGAAATTTGCAGGTTTCCTCCTGCCCTAAACTGACATGTCGTGACATAAATAATCTAGAAAGTGACTCAAAACCCCAATTAAAAAAAAACAACAAACAATACATATACTGATTCAAATGTTGTATACAATATGTAATTACAGTAGACCTTGCATATACTGGCCTCGGATAAGCCGGACACTCGCATATAATAGACTGAATCTGAAGTCCCAGGTCCTGTCTAACGCTACCGTAATTGCGGCATATATGCGTATAATGAGTCCGTTATATGCGAGGTCTACTGTAATTGCAACATACACAATTACACATTGAAATAACGATTAGTATACCACCAGACCTTCATAATGTTCTTCAACAATGACGACTGGAGACCCTGAGAGTGCCGAGAACGACGCCGGGAGACTAGTGTCAGGTTCTGGCGGCAGACGTACTTCTATTGTGTACTCCGTGGATTGGCTCCACATGTAGCGGAGCAGCCACACCAACACCCACACTAGGACGAGGTAGCTGGCGGCGCGCACCAAGCGTGTCCAACGAAATCTCATGACCAGTGAGCGGACGCTAATCTTGACGGCTTCCATGTGAGGTCCTCAGCCATGTCTCACTCGCCATCGTGGGAGTGAAGTCGCGATATTCCTCCAATAATAATATTTCCTTCTGATGTCACTGAGGATATCAGTATTAACTAAACAGCATACCCGTCTGCTCAGGGTCGTGGGTCAACCAGTAGGTGACCATGGCTACGGCTGTGGCTGTTCACAGTTTGACCACAGTATGAACACACTTGCGACATGCATACCAGCTAGATGGCTTTGTTAGGAGTGTTAGCTCGACAACATTTCTCGCTAAGTTTGAGCTTTTGAGGTGTCATTTAATTTATTTCTTGACATCAGATGGTCCTCATATCTGGAATATAACAGTGTGTATACCGAGATTAGCATTCTAACTATGATCACACATCATTTATGATTGAATAAATACTGGTACTATCAGCTTGAACTGTTGATGACAAAATGATGTTGTTTCGACATCAAGTTTGCTATCTGGGATAGTGCTACAATCGATAGTAAATCTATTGTAAGCTTAGGATGGTGACTACCACTATCATCTTAAAATATAGTCAATACTATTGACAATAGATTTATAATTTCTGATAAAAATAAGATTAGCAGGCATGCATCTGCTAAAATATTCATCATATGTTTATTGATCAGGTTGGTGCACAGGCACTTGAATATCCACGAAATAAAAATCAAACATACCCCCTTTGACAACATTGTACAGTACAGTTTGTTTTAGTGTAACCAATATTCGTGGCATTGGCATTGGTAGGTGTGCTTTGTTCTAATATTGGACACTCGTAGTTTCACTGTAATTCGTACTTGTTCAATAATACGATATGATACCTGTACTGATTGTTCATCAAAGTATTGCATTTTGCTGATATCGTAATGGGAAATGAGTAAATATTACCCAAAAATTAAGAAGCCTGTCACAGCTGGTCGCAGGTCAGTGCCAACGTCAAGAAACACTTCCGGGTCCTTTGCTTGCGATAGTTCCTTTCGATTGGACGAGTCGCTCGAAAGCTAACCGAGCCGTTCTTGAGTCTTCGATTGGAATATAGTACGAAGCTAATGTGTGTGTGTGTGTGTGTGTGTGTGTGTGTGTGTGTGTGTGTGTGTGTGTGTGTGTGTGTGTGTGTGTGTGT
>JAVCKZ010097989.1:0-11182 GCA_034780755.1 Lepetodrilus elevatus | reverse complement strand
TAAACTCGATTTAAATTTTTAAGTTCATCGACTACATTCAGAATTACCAAATTCATCAAGAAAAGGTCATTACCAATTTTGTAAGCCCTACCAGAAAACATGAATATTTCTGCACAATGTAATTTATTATATTACTGTGTTAATTTATGAAGATACAATACAATCAAGCAAGTTGCTATGAAATTTATTTTGTTGAGTACAGTATATTACAAAAGTTCAATGAATTACAATTAAAGGTACTATCTCCATTTTAGTTAACATTTCCAGAAAATAAAGCTGATCATCAATATATGGAAATCAAGAAATTTCTGATCCTTCGCCAAGCTGGGATATTGACAAGCTGGTAAATATTGACAAAATGTCACACCTCGGGTCATGGTTCCATTATCAAGGATTCTCCGAGAATAATGGTCGATGGTCAAGTGGGAAATATCTTGAGAAGACAAGCTTTGACCTAGAGCATAGCACAATTGAATTTATAGTCCAGTGGCCCAGAGGTAGCCAGTCTGTTTCATCTCGGACATCCAGCGTCCACAATCTAGCTCATGTCATCGATTAGTACTCTCTATCATGAGGAAAGTGCTTAGATTGACATTGCTCCAGTCCACCCAGCTATAAGTGGGTACCCAGTAGGATGAAATGGCAGTTTAGGTCGCATACTCTTCAGAGTCGAGGTGAACTAAGTGTACATTGATCCAAGATTCGCTTTCAAGATTCTTTCACTTACATCATAACATGTCAGTTTAAGGCAGGAGGAAACAAGCAACATCTGTAGTGTTGAATCGTTCAGTAAACCTGCGAGCACTGGCTGATACTGACAGACCAAGGATGACAACTGTATTGCCACTCTACAGTGAGTGAGTGAGTGAATCTTTCACTCATTTGCGACGAGCCACTCTACAGACAGAGCATCCTATCAATATCACATCATAAAGGTAAATTTCATGAACATTAATGCAGGGCTCCTGGGGACAGGATTTAAACTCGGGACCTTTGGCTCCGAAGTCCAAACGTTCTACCACTAGCAATAAATGTATACTTCTCTTCATAATGATGCAATAAATATTCCAATTTGTTCTGGCCAATTTCTAATCCCAACTACGTATCCTTGTATCATAAACTAACATTAATACTAATAGCATCACTTGATACTAATCCCAACTATGTATCCTTGTATCATAAACTAACATGAATACTAATAGCATCACTTGATACTAATCCAACAAGTACAAATTGTTACGGTGTGGACAATGTTAAAACTGATTAATTGATTGAGTGTCATTGTAGGACGAAGTTTCACACGAGACTGGCTAGTCATTGTACTGGCTAGTTATTATACTGGCTAGTCATTATTACCATGACATATAGTCTGGGGTGATGTCTGGTTTCGGCTAATAACAAGTATTGACCCAGATGATGAGCTTTGACCCAGATAATCAGCTTAAACCTTTTGGAGATTTGCCACTCGGCACACATCATTTATGCACATCCTTGTACCCATATTTCTCGGATAAATCAATATGAAATTCGGAAAAGTGAGCGTATAATAATACGTAATTGATTGAGATTCTTACGAGGATAATGCAGCTGGAAATATTACAATATTGGGGGTGGGGGTATGGTGGGTTGGGGGTGGGGGTATTTCATGGTATGTTAACCTTCCTTTTGCCAACAGCAACTAGAGCTGCCCATACACAATAGCAGTCATGATTAATAAAGTAGGAAGCTTCATCTTAACCCTCTCTCTGCTGGATTAGGCACAAGCACTGCCTCCAGCATAGAGAGGGTTAAGAGTATCTCGTAACATGTACAATGTGATAACACTCACTAAATTAAAGTCGATTTAAGTTCATCGACTACATTCAGAATTACCAAATTCATCAAGAAAAGATCATTACCAATTTTGTAAGCCCTACCAAAAAACATGAATATTTCTGCACAATGTAATTTATTATATTACTGTGTTAATTTATGAACATACAATACAATCAAGCAACTTGCTATGATTTCTTACAGGACGTAAAATAATTAATTACAAATATTAAGCATATTAATATTATATTTATTAAGCAAACTAAATCATGCCACATATAATGCACATAAATTCAGCTACTGGTATTAAAATGTTATATTTCACATGCACATATACGTGCAGTATTTTAAACTAGACTCAATGTTTTCACTGTGTTATAACAATACAATAAATCAAATTTAAAAATAATAATAATAATACACATTAATATTACACCAAATTATTTGTCATAGTATTTCATCATCATACAAAAATACTGCATGAGAAAACCGGTCTAGATTGTACCTTAAAATGTTCATCTAATACAGCTCTTCTATATACTGAAAAAGTACTATCTCTCATCCATCTATTACATAACAAACCACCATCTCCCCACCAATCATTGGTCGCCTACCATCGTCATCATGGTGCCCAGGTGACTTCATCTTGGGATGACTGTTATATCCACGACTCACATCCATCAAACCGGATACATTTCAAAATCAAAAACCTCCATTTTCGAGACTTTTAACTTTTGACAAATGCACATCAACGAAGCATCCATGGAGATTCACACACTTGGTGAAGTCAGTCTGGTAGATCCGATTGCTTAATTCCGTAGTGAAACCAGTGAGTCACGTCATAGTCGCCGTCCAATGCAGACTGTCCCACTTACGACACTTGGAGACGAGTCGTATCCTCCGAGCATCAAGCGCCACATCCTCCAGGCACTATGATATATCTATATATTATGTGCATAAATGATGCTCGTATCGCTCAGTTGTCTCAATACACCCCGCTCCGAGCCGTTGCAGTGCTACCGGCGTTTAAATGGTAAGCTAGAACGTCTAGCACCAAGCTGCAGTTGTGCTGCAGAATAAAGGTAATTTGCTATTTCGTCCCGTAGCCAGGAGATTCTCCGGCGGCTATGAGTCATAATCTACTAAAAACCCATTCATTTCAAACCGCTGCCTGTTGTCTAGATACAGTGTGAAGAATGAAAAAACAATTGCGGGCATTATTCTGGATAATTTCTGATTTAGATTTTTATAATCGCAATTATGATTGTGCCGATGGTTAACACACAGTGATAAGGAGACATAATCATGCATGTGAAATGAGTAACATAACAAACCATCTCTAAAAATTAAAGATGCATTCACCCAAAAAAAATCACCTCCATTTCGTTATAAATTAAAACGTTATAAATTTCTAATTTCAAAATGTAATTAATACTTGCAACACAAAAGATATTTCAATTAGGGCATCAGTTCTAATTTAAGGTTTAAAAAAAAAATCTGAAAAATAAAAACAAAAAAAAGCTGTGACAGTGTCGATTTAACCTTCATAGTGGGGAGGCTGGCCGGCCTACAGAATACAAATGATGAGTCATCCTCTCCTCTTCTATAATAATGCAGTGCTATTGATCGAGAAGCTGGTAGTCTCAACATACACAGTCGGGAAGGCAGAAAAGCATGCTAAACAGCTGGACTACAGTCGAACCATCTCTAGACAGAGGAACAAGAAGGGGTGTGGTAATCGGGAGAAACAGTACCCAATCCACTATAGGCCTACATTATTGCTATGCTATTTCTTTAAGTAGCCGCCTGCATATATTGACATACAGGTGCACCCCATCGGAATACGCCATTCAGCGGATCGATAAATCTGGTACCAATGCAACACTGCCTAACACCAACATTGGCTAACACTGTACATCAACAAATATGATAATTCGTGGAATGAGTGGGGGGATTTTCCTTCTCGGTGGAGAAAATGTTGCTGAATCGGCAAAAATAGTTTTGGAAAATGGGATTCAATAATGACAGCTGACAATTCCCAGGATTAATCTGTACCAGAAATATCAACATGAGAATGGTAATAAATATGACAAAATGAGCATACCTTATTACAGTATTGTATATTTGAGAACTATACGACAGTATTTTACGTGTATAGACCATGGTTATTTGATTCTCTGGTTTACGGATCCCCGACTATATTTTTTTCAGTTTGAAATTAAAAAATAATTATTATATTGCACAAAACAGTGTACATGTTTTGGGAAAATTATAATAATAAGAAGAGGTCATTGTGTTTGAACAAAGACCAACAGGCAATGGTTTTGAAACCAATTTGATTATACAAATTTTAATTAAAATATAATTTATAACAATTACTGCTATTGAAGTACCTTTAAAATAATTATGCATTCAAATTTGAATTGTTTTTATGTGTACTGGTGTGTAATTAACAAATATTGACAATTATATCTATTTTCTGTCAACTGATGATTCATTTAGCAGTGTTTGAAGTGTTAGTTTTATATTGTACCTGACCAACGGACCAAAATATAAAATTTATATTTATTATTATTTTCGACTGCCTGAGCCAAATTGTCACAGAAAATTCTGTAAACCAGGAAATCAAGTAACAATGGTCAATCATAGAATATATAATAAATGTCAAGGTAATGCAATATGTAATTTACAGATCAGCAAGTGACAAGTGCCCACGCACAATCAGAACACATAATGATCAAAATAATCAAGTTTCATACGAGAAAATCAACCCACATTGAAATCCAGTATTTCAATTATCAGCTGACTTGAGTTACTACGAGTACCACTGTCATAATATGCTGTGTGTCAGCTATTTTCAAAACAAATATGCAGACATTTTGACAAAGAAATCAATGATAAACTCAAGAGCAAAAGAATTGGCAATTTCTTCATAGATCAACATCCAAACCTATTCACCAACAAGACACTGTCCAACCATAACCTGTAATAATTATTTGTACAATCATAATGTTGCCCTGGCTACATTGCAACAATTGTATAAAAAGTTAAAAACCTATAATTATTTGTACAATGGGCTATATGGCCAACCCTCTAATATTTAAGAATTATTCGTATAATGGGACCCTATTAATAATTACTTGTACAACAATCAGGGTCCCAGCCAAACACTAAAATTGCCTAAGGGGTACTGCAAGGAGATACTCTATTACCTTCACTATTTCTTCAGTTGACAGATGGTCAACTCATTGTTTTCTTAGTCATGAAATCTCAGCCCTAATAACATAAAACAGCTGCAGAATTTAAGAAACCGTACAGATTTTAGTTGGCTTCAAACTATTGTATTGGGGTCACTGGAAACATAGAAAAGCTTGTAATGTATGTACATATATATACAATATCCAATTGTGAAATTTATAATACAAGTTTTATGGTTACAATTCATACAATATATGTGTTATTAACATCGTTATAAATCGGTCATTACAAAATTGAATTATTAAATATTCAATATTTGTGATTTTAAGGGTGTTTTCTACGAAATTGTGATGAAAAACTCTGCAACTTCTTACAAAGAAAACTTTCCTGAAGTTAGGTCACTGAACATATATATAATGATTGCTTCCATTGGCATTGAGAGTCTGCACTACCAATGTCTACTTATCAAATCAAGTTGAAGATGAATTATATAATTTTCTTTTAGTGTGACCATTTTATGAAACCAATAGGAAAGCATATATTCCACAGTATATTATTATCATTTTCCCTCGAAATTAAATTCATACAACTGTCAACAAATGAAAATCTTACTGTATTCAAATCTCTGTTCATCTTCCGAATTTGCCAATTTAAAAAAAGTTTTTTTTAATTCTATGAAGTCTGGGTCATGAGGCCTGCAATTCTGAAATAAATCTTGTCTTGTGTCTATAGCATGGAATGCCAGAACAACACTCAACAGTGAATGTGGTCCAAATTAAAATACATAAACATTTAAACTATCATATATAATAGTGACATTACTAGCCTGAAATTGAAGATACAAATAACAAATGTTATGAATTTCTACTAGCCCTTAGGATACCTAAATAGCATTGGGAGAAATGGCCCAGTATTCATTATTCAGATCCCTTGAGAGCAAGTGATGGATTTACCATGTCTGCTGTTACTTGAAAATAATGAGTACAGCTCATCATTTCCAAATGAATAAGATTCCATTTACCAAATCCTCTATAGATCTACGTTCAAGCATTGCCCCTTGAGAATTACTGCCACTGGACACAATTTCACAGACCTATGTTGAATTATGAAGCAAAGGAACCGTTATGTTAGGGGATGGATCCAAGCTAGGGATGGGTGCCCAATTTGATAATTGAAAACTATTTTACAGACCGATGTCGAATTATGAATCAAAGGTGAGTGAGTGAATTATTGTTTTACGTCACAGCGGGAATCTTTCACCCATAGATGACGACATGAAGCAAAGGAACCGTTATGTTAGAGGATGGATCCAAGCTAGAGATTGGTGCCCAATTTGATAATTTAAAACAATTTTACAGATCTATGTCAAATTATGATGGATTCAAGCCTGGGATTGGTGCCAATTTGATGACCTGAGATGACAAAAGAACTAGACTCATAATTGATTGGCCTGGGTGAAAGTTGGAACATTTTGGAAAAACACAGAAAAAATTGCTTGGGGCCTAAGATTTAAGGAATTCAAAGGGTTAAACATGCCTTCCCTATGAATAAATATTACTTTGAAAACTCTTCGAGACCCGAGAAGAAGAAAAAGGAAAATCTGGCATATGTCGTCACGTTCACCCATGTATGATGGATTCTATATTCAATCATGCTGTTCAAGAAATAATATAATTAGTTGATTCCCTGGTTTATGGATCAGCCAACCTGATTTGTTGTATAATAAATTGGAAAAACTATTTGTATTAAATTCCACCAAGTCAGTGTAGTCTACTAGCCTTTAGAAAATAATAATAACAATAAATGGTGAAGGAACAAGTCATTGACATGATGATGAAGCCAAACTGATCACACAATGGCCTAAATTACAAATATTGTATAAATAGCTGCAATGTAACATAGGCCCAATGTTAATGGTTGTCAAATCTGTAATTTGCAAGGGTTTACACAGATGCCTTTAACATTGCAGATTTCCAAATAACCCTGGTCCCTTTTAAAATCGAACAGTTGCAATAATAATGATAACAGAGACAAATTAAAACATGTACTAAGTGATAGGTATCATTACTGCAGGGTTAGAAGTTCCCACTCGCCCGGCGGCCCGATCTGTTTCGCATAATGTTAAAGGTATCCTACGGGCGAGTAGAAATTTCATGTTTTGTTATTCATATCATTATTCGGACGAGTATGTTTTAGTTAAATTCCAACCCTGTTAGTGTTACTGCAGAGCAAGAATGACTTTTAACACAAGTATGTAATGAAAACATGTTACCTGTCACTACCGTAATTGAAATTCTGATATAAAGTTGCCTAACTTATTAACTTACCAACTTACAGCTACAACTTTGCTACAGTAGACGGTGAACACTCGGCAATCTCACTCCTTACTTACACCATGTACACATACATGATAGATGAAGGAAAACAAAACACTAAACAACAATTGTTGTACAGTATCTATAACCAACACTGATGACATTTGAGTCAAATGCTGTAACCCTCTCACTTCTGGATTACGGTAGGTACAGGTACAGCTCTTTAGGGCATCTCTGTTGCCTTTAGCATGGAAAGGGTTAAATTCGACAAAATGATAAATAATTAATGTTTAATAACATATTGATGTAGACACTTACGAGAGATACACACCATTCTTAACACTTGAGATGTTGATCTAATAATCTATTGGAAATTAACAATAATAGTAATTTATAGATCAATGTTAGTAACTAATCTACAACTTAAAACACTTGTCGATCTAAAAATCTATTGGAAATTAGCATTAGTAACAAAATAGGTCATGCTGGTGGTAATCCAATTCCTTTCTATTGATAATTCTGTCGGATGACACGATCAATGGAAACGTCAATATGAGCTGCACCAATCAGCTGATTGAGGATTTACCTAGTCACTGAGGACATACGCGAGTCACTGAGTGCACTAGACCTAGTGACTAGTGACTGATGACTACTGAACTTACCACTGAATATTATCAGGAACATGAATGTAAAAATGTCCACCCCATCTAAAATTAATCCGGGATCTGGTGTATATAATTCATAATAATTGTAACAATGGCTGTCGCAATTGATACAGAATATGTGCACATCTTTAAACATGTAGAATAACATAACATTCATTTGTGTCCAAAATATGTAGACATTTCTGTGTTTATGTCTGAGTGTAACATTTTAAAGTTCTACACTTTATTTTAACAATAAGTCATTTCTACAAAGTACAAGCTGATCATTGTAATTTAAATAATAATAATAATCCATTAAATTTAGATTCATCAAAATCGAATTCGTCTCATTTCAGAAAATAGTTCTGTAAATCATTTACTCCGTAAAGTATGGTACCAGCTGTCTTATTTTCAGGAAGCAAATGAGCAGCCACCGAGTGTCAGCAGAATGCCCATTCGGCATTGTAATTGTTAATTAGTTACAACGCTTGTCAGTAGTCTAACATTGAATAGATCTATACGGAGACGCTGTGTCTATGGTAGATCTATATTTAATGACTAGTCACGACTGAACAGCTGAAAAAAAACAGTGTCTAAATTCTGGCCGACTAAAAAAAACATCATGAATCTTGCAACTTACCGGGTTTATTACCGCTAGACGACATCTACTTGACGTCAGATCTGTTTGGTTTTAGATGCTCCATATGTTCAAATCCACGTACAAAACTTGAATTAATCTGGTCTGTCCAAATGACGATGAAAACAGTGAGAATGCACTAAGCAACATTATTATCATAGAACTAGCATCTCCATTTTGTAGCCTGTAAACTAAAATTTGGGATTGCAAATTGAAACGAACTTGGAATTGACACAATGTGAAGGCAATGAGTCACATCGGTCAATACATTAGTCTTTGTTATAGCCTTACTTAACACTGAGGGAATATAACACAGCTTTAGTACATAATACTACACCAGTCGACATAGTCAATGTGAACGTGTGTCTATGAATATATTTAAAAGTCATATGGTGGTTGTTATTTTGTTATGGATATTTATATATATGGGCCGTATTGGATGTGCAGATATCCAGCGAATATATATAGGCCTAATTACGCATACATGTTACCGGTGTGGAAAAGAAGGGGATTTTTGTAAAGCTTATTCTAGCATTTATATAGGTCATGAACATCTAATTTAATTCATTTTAAATTAACACTACGAGACAGCAAGTTCTAGTCCTCCGCCCACACTCACCCTTGGGAAGATGTTAGGCCTTTATTAAGATTTTATGAAGATGTTTGTTTCATTATCAGCTACGTATAAGGCCTATATATCTCGCTAAAGTAACCACACGTTTAACTTTAATTCTTTTAAATATTCTGGGAGATTCTGAACAATAGATATGATAGTTCGATTTTTTTTTTAAATAGCGACAAACGCAAAATCTCTTCTTAGACTAGCTTGCAGTAAATGACAGTGGATTTTAATATATTCCACAGTATTTAATTATACTGTATGATTTTATTTAATTCAAACTATCTGCAGTAATAAGTAGGGTAATCATGCAGACGTTGGCTGTAAGTTATGCTGATGTATACATTGTTTGATATACAATATGGTGGTATGTCATGAATACTAGTATTAATTCCTCCATTCAATATTTGTTTAAAGAAATAAGCTCTGTAGTTGAGGAATGATTATAATATTCTATGTATTCCTGGTACTAGTGGTATCATGGAAGACTACAACATACTCTGTAGAAACATTTCCCTTGGAAATTACTAGTAGCCTATCCATGTATGCCACCTATCACTGTACCATCAATAACAGTATGTAGGCCTATTCATTAACACCAATTTTCAATTAGAAAAGGGTAATTTGCAGGTGTATCGTTTATCTCATTCTACATTGATAACAGTGAACGGCCAGAATGAAGGAGTAATACTACAGAGAATAACTGTTAACTTAATTATACATTGCTGTTGCTTGTGTTTGTGTCCTTCACTCTACTTATTATAGTTATCAACTTTTGGTATTATTCATCTACTAGTATTTCTGAAATATTCTATTATCATAACTATACAGTCGCTTTGAACGTTTTGAAACAAGCCAATTTTGGTTATTTTTGTAATTAATATTTTATCTTTACTAAAATGTTTCTATGTACAGATGTAATAGCCACTTTTCCAACATCAAACGAATAGGCATCTGAAATAAAAAGTAAAATATTCCACTTGTATATGTAGGCCTACTACATGTAGATCTATTTACGTAGTATAAGCCTACATAGTTTTAAAAATACTAAACAATATAAATATAGGCCTAGCCTACTGCTCGTTTATATTTTGTCAGGAATAAAAAAAATATGCTTTATAGCTAAACAGCTGTTAAAATGCGTCTTCATTTCCCCAGAAATATTTGCGTAGTCCTCAAGGAAGAATTCTGCTGTAGCTTTAGTATTTTAGATCATTATAATATGGCTCTAACATAGCTAACATATCTTGTGTAGGCATATACGTTTCAAGTTACACTTATTTTTACATAGATCAAATGTATAAAACGGGGACACTTCACATTCTGATAAAACCATGTTTCATCGACACATATTATGTTTTCCCCAGATTATTTTACAAATTATTTTTCATACTTATACCCATCTCTTGATAATGGTGTGCATCATTGTGATAATTACGTTAGGTTTAAAAGCGATTTATCTCCAAATGTTTCATAATCCTTTGTGTATGTAGGCCTATATACATGTTTACAATACAATATGACTTTCCGTGTGGAAAACAAACCAAGTCAGTCTAATTAGAAACATGAATGTTATTTGTAGAACAGATCATTGTTGTAAGTGTCATATCGGTCTTATCTATAGTTTGCTAAATTTCATATTTGTTTATTGTTACACTGCGTAGTATTTATTATTTAAAAAAACAGATCACTCTACTAAAAGGAACAGGCACGTTAATTTTACTTTTATCTTATCATTATTATTATTATTTATTTATACATTATAAATGTATATTTATTTCTTAATTTATTTCAAAATGTGTTCAACTGTTCTATAAATAGAGATTAATACACGAGCTAGTGTGACATATTGATTTTACGACACGAGTTCCTTCAAAGTCGATATTTTCCGAGCGAGAGCGAGGAAAATATCCACTTTGGAGGAACGAGTGTCGTAAAATCAATATGTCACACTAGC
>JAVCKZ010097978.1:0-11182 GCA_034780755.1 Lepetodrilus elevatus | reverse complement strand
AGCCATGTTGGATTGTGTACTGTGCGGTCTGCACCACCTATTTCGCTGGTACATGTCCCGGACAGAAAGTACACTGCAGGGTGTTGCTCCTTTCTAACCGCACATGTCCCAGACAGAAAGTACAGACAGCACAGCTAGAAAGGAGCACTACCTATGACATTGAGGCAGCCATTTCGATTTAATAGAAGCATCATAAAATATATGTTGATGTTACTTCCCCTTGTACTAGGTTTTCAGGGATAAACATGATGTAAAGGAAAACATGTAGAGGGTTACTGTAATTACTTTCAGTTTTGAATAACTCTGAAATGAGGGGGGGAAATGCAGATCCTTTAATCATTTGATGTTTCTTACATTCTACCTTCTACTGTCACATCTATATTGTTTATTTATTTATCTCTGCATTAAACTCATCTCTCCGTTTGCACAATATTTAATTACTGGAAAATGTAAACTGGTGCTTGAAGTGTAGTCATGTTGTGAGTAGATAGATCAGTGCGACAGCGGAAGTAGTCAGTACAGCCTTCACCTGCAAGCAGTACAATAACATAGTATTAGCATAGCGGAATAGCATGGGTGGTCGTCTGTGGACTGCTCATCCTTATACAAGCCAAGTGAGCACTGTTATGTCTAGTATACAGTAGACCTCGCATATACCGCCCTCGGGTAAACCGGACCTCGCATATAACGGACTGAATCTGGAGTCCCAGTCCCGTCTTGACGCTATTTGCGGCATATGCATATAACAGACTTCGCATATAACGGACAGAAATAGCTGGTCCCAATGAGTCCGTTATATGCAATGTCTACTGTATATAGATATTGAGTAATGTTATAGTCCAAGTTGTTGTGCGCATATTTAATTTACATCTCTACATATCATCCAACTTGCCGGCAGCTCCAATTAGCTGATTTGTTACATTGTGTGAGGGGGATCTTGTTTTCTGAAAATTTGACTGATTTTAATTATTGTTTGTTTTGCATTCTCTGTGGTGTTGTAGGAAAGGCGTTTGAAACGAACTGCCATGTACATTTTCTCAATGGACGATGATGACTATTAAATTTAATGATTGGAAATATATCAACATGAGTGTTACCACAAAGATAGAATGTATCGGCACATTTATATGTTGTTGTTTTACAATTGTTCAGAAATTGGGATTTTAAGACAATCTGGAATTGAACCACCTATGAATAACCCTACAAGAAATCGAGTCCATGGCAATTTAAACTTGATAGGTAATTTCTTCTGTATAATTCATGCAAGTCAAACGAATCATCTCGGACCTTATTGATATTGTACTGAGAACATCTGAAGTATATTCATTCCATATTATCACGGGCGTATATTGAAGCCCTTTTGTACTGTGTACATAGCTTTTGTACAATTCTTGCTTATTTTATGAATCTTTTTCCAATAAATTAATGTGTTTTTCTTTTGTTTGCTGATCATTCCAAATAATTCGAAAGAATTAGGTTCTATGTTTCTGTTATATTGTGAGATCAAAACTCGTTGAATAATAGCATATAAATTATGGTATTTTTTTCTTTCAATTTTCTCCTTGAATAGTAATAGTATTCTATATGTTCTACATTATATACATTAGTCTATATACAAGTTGTTCTCAATTTATATACAATACTTAGCAATATTAATTATATTGTCATCATATCATCATATTTTCATTAGCATTGGGACACCAGTTAATCTTAGAATGACAGGATCATTGTGTTTTCCATGAAGTACAATAGTGCTCGAGACATGTAATAAATATATATTTATTTGTTGGAATGAAATGTCGTGTCATTGGAATGCTATTGTAAGTCATTCCACCGATAAGTTTCCATTGTAACTTCATCCCTCATGAAACTGAATCTTCCAGTGATACTTTCACACGACTTTGACGTACATTTCTATGGCACAAATCACTCCAACTGTACAATATGATATATTCATGTCCCTGCACAAAACAGCAGCTGTAGAAAATCTAATTATTTTGATGTAGTAGAATTAGCTTAGTGTTTGTAGGACATTAGTTATTAAAGAGGTAAATCAAATGTTACTTCCACACCATTCCTACTATACATGTGTACATAGACTCCATTGCAATATATCCATGAATAAATATTTTTCACGAGGATTCTGATCTATGCAGAGATAGTGTATCCAGTAATACAGGTAGTCAGATTTCTGAGATATTTTATAACCTTTTCAAGTCAATTTCTTTCATATGCATTCCACCATTCCATCCAATTGTTTTTACATCACAGTGCCTACAATTAATATTTGTTAAAAAATACTTTTTCAAGGTTTCTCGACATTCCATTTCTTGTTATCCTCGCGTCCTATTGTTGTTAATAATTGGACCACTGCAACTTGTTCAGACACATTGTTATTTCTACTTGTGAATGTCTATTGTATGTAAAATGTCATTTGCAACAACTGGGGTTTATGACTTGTGTTAATCTAAGAGCTTTAAGACTTGAAAGATGACAGTCATTTTTGTTGTCATGGTCAAGCTTGTCTTGAAAAATTAACTTGTTTAATCGAGAAAACCTGGCATTCTTTCTATATGACTTCTTTACGGGGGCATCAATGGTTGCCACCAGCAGTAAGAGGGTTAATTTGTCCCCACTGATTGTACGATATTCACGATATACACTTACTTGTAATGTATTTTATGATGGTTGATTATTTTCTAAAGTAATGCTTTTTCTTGCATATTCCAGACATCTTTCACAAAATAGTCAAAATAATGTTGTGGTGTTCTATGGTTCTAATTTTTTAAAGATAAGAATGGCGTACCCGAGAACGAATGGTTTGTTTCCTCAGCTACAGAAGTGTCCGTGTCTGCAAGATGATCGTCTTCCCACGTCTCTAGAACAGTTTACCTCCTACATGCTCTTATTTGGATGATCTTTGGAAATATTTACTAAATTACTATATTCCTGATGCATGAGAGAATGAATCCTGCAATGACGTAAAACAATAAAGCAATAATTCACTATACAAATCATGTATGCAATAATTAGAATATGTAATTTCAAAATTTGGGATGCTTTCTACAATTTACTATATTCATACTCTGCATTTTTAACAGCTGAATACTGTTCAATTTACATGTGTTAACTTTGAAATATTCCAGTATGAAGAAATAAATGACTGAAGTAAAAGAACCATGATTGGTAGTTTTATGCTGGCCGCACTTTAGCGATTTCCGTTGCTGATTTTGGTCGGCCGACGGAAAATCGCAAGTGTGTGCTGGCTGGCGACTGCCATTTTTAGTCTCGCCGACTGATCGTACAATATCTAGCATGTTTTGATATTTGGAGCACCGCACACTAGGCGATCAAAATCGGCGACGGCAGTCGCTAGTGTGTGGCCGCTATATGCCACACATGTAGAATATCACAATTTGTATTACCACTTACTGTGTAGGCAAATCTACTGCTTCATTATTCTATATCATGTCACACACATAGCATTTGATGTACAATATACTTTTAATAATAAAAAATATACTATTTTCAGCACTGCTTTAGTTGAAACTTTTATTTGATCGTCACTTTGTAAGGAAGATCACACAGACCGGGATAAAAAGAAAATATCTTGAGATGACTCATGTAAAGAATAGACAACAATGAGTACAGTTACTAGTCTGTTGAAAAATATCTTGAACGTGTAACAGGAAGAAATTAGGAATCATTTGTCACAGGCATGGTGACACAACATGGGCTTAGGTAGGACAAGTATCTCTTTGATCTAATGGACATACGGTAGGCAAGATGATATCCTTATTCCTTCATCTACTAGATATCCTTTGTATCTACTGGGTATTAAGCAAGACTGCTTAGTAGTATATACCATACGGTACTGGATATTAGGCAGGACGATATCCTTGGTATCTACTGGATATTGGGCAAGATGATATCTAGTTTTTACCGAATATCTGGTAATATGATAGATGTTGTTGGTATTGACTGAATATTTGCCAAGATAACATTATTATTCTGGAAATCAGGCAAAATAACATCCTTAATATCTACTGTATATCAGGCAAGATAACCTTAATATATTCTGGATATAGGGCAAGTTTATATTGTTAATATCTGCCGACTACTGGGCAAGATATGATTTGAGCAGAACATAAAATCTAGACTTTGAACTATAATATTCCAGGTCATATCAGGTGATTAGACATCAAAAGTTGTTCCCCCTTCTATTGCATCAAGCCTTGTTGGACCCACGCTTGATGTGAGGCTCACAATGGAGGTATCGCCCACTTCCTATGTCATGAGCTGTAGATTAGCTACATCGCTGTTAGTCAAACATTTGTAGCAGAGATACCTGTACAAGCCCAGAGATGCTAACAAATATATTGTACTTCCCAACCTTTAACGAAAGCAAATAATGATTCTCTCAGAATTATGGACCCACTTTTTAAAATCAAAAACATTTCCTGCAATCTTCTGAACACAAGGTTATTAGTGTTGTCGTTTAAAAAATTTTTAGTAAACTTTTTTTTATCAAAGTGTTACAATTTTCATCTTTCCCTAGTGATGTTTTGTCCAAAAGAGCAAATCTACAATGATTTGAATAATTTTCTTTATCATTATTCAAAACTGGCAATTGCCACATTATCTTCAAAGTTAATATATAACTACCCACCATTTCATTTCCAGCCAAATTACCCATGCATTACCAGGGAACTGCAGCATACATCCATTGAAGTGAATGTCAGTACCTTTCCAATAAGTGCCCCTCTCTTTGTGCCCCCCATTATTGATTGCCATTAGGGAATTACTTTTTTCCCCTTATTACAACATTATTCCCCAACTGCAGAAGTCTGCAGCATATGAAGGGAACGAGGAGGGATACTGCGCAGATCATATGCTATTAATTGGCCAGAATGTGCCAACCATCATTGGCCATACATCAAAATAATCGCCAATTGTCTTTGTTGAAAAATCATCTTGCATAATGTGGTATTTTCAAAGGGTATTCCTTGCTAATACTGGCACATTGTGTGCAATTTATCATTGCTGTTTTGACGGCAGTTGTTTGTCCCGTCCAGAGCTCTCGTCACTTCTATTCAAGTAGATGGAGGATTCACGCTGTGATGTTAAACATAAAATCGCTCTCACTGTATGCGGCTTGGTGCTGACTGATTCCACTGTTTCTGTAACTGAGTACCGTAATTGAGTTAATGAGTTGCGGTTTTCATGCAATTTCCAACAAGAGTTTGGAAGTGGTGGGAGGAAAACCTGAGACATATTGGTGTTACCGTAAGACCCTATGAGCCATTGCTGATTCAGATATTAATACATTAATGACAGTAACTGTACACTCGGTATATATATGTTGCATCACAATAATCCCTGAATATGAAACTGGTTCTACTGGAATGAATAACAAAAATATGAAATTATATCTATATCTCTTAAAAAGTGTTTTAAATATAAATGAAATGTTACGTAATGTACATATAACAATATAAGATAAATTACGATGTTTTAAAATGTCTACAAATACAATAATTTAAACATGATATACAGTATAATAACTAGCTATGTTTTGGTGTGTTTAAATTTGTTTACAGTATTTTAAAGCATTTTTCTTAGAGATTTAGCTTTGGATTCATTTGATTATTTACATGAACATTATGAACTAGAAAACACACTCATGTGAGGTTCTCATATCAACTTTAAATTATTAAATCAAAATTTGAATTAAGATTGAAACTTAGTATTAATTTTAACTGAAGAGTATCAAACTTTACCGACACCCGAGACGCCCGAGACACCAGAGACACCAAAGTTACATCATCAGTCCAACATTATTTATTTCTCAATTCAAAGCAATTACAATGACAATAAAAGACAGTTATACGAATATTAAACTTTAATATCTTTCTAAGTGCATTACGAACGAGCTGAACTAATTTCTGTTGGCTTTGATGAAGGCTTTTTGATGTCTAAGAAACCACAAAATTTGCATTGTTTATTAACTTTTAAAACAGACAGCATGTTTATGACCAGCTTTATTTAGTAAAGCATTGAAAAGCGACGATCTTAAAGTGATAGTCAGAATTAAATTATCGTATCCAATGTAACAAAACTTAATCTCGGCTGCGGTTTCGCTAATTAAGATATCACGTGCATCTGCCGTTTTCATTAGGGTTGAGAATTCATTATTTAATTTCGAATTGTGTCTTTTCAATCTTTGATTAAAGTGCTCATCTTAATTGTCATTACAGTACGATTGTGGTGTAGCTGATAGCTCCAACAAACCCAGCACATTCTCCTTGAAATACATTAAGCTACAGGACACAAAAGCCGAGATTTAATTATTGTGAGTGTAGTGCCATTGATGTTCTAGCAAAATACATTTTATTAAATGTATTTAAATGTTGATACTGTAACCCAATTTCAATTTTTTTTTAAACTTATATTTTAAGAGCTAATAAACCTAATATTCCTATATCAGAAAATAACATTTGTGCAATTTCCAATTGCCATATTTCTCCTATCAATTTGAACCTTCTAATTATTGGTCGAACAAAAACATTTTGCAACCCTAAAAATACGAACATGCTCATTTTCTTTCAAATGGTATTTTTCTAATTATTCAAACACAATAATTTTTCCAACAAAATTAATATTAATATTTAATAACAAATAATTCTGTGATTAATTTGTGTTTGGACTATTAGATGAATCATCCAATCTTCCGACAAGATGATAAACAAGTACATGTTCTTTTAAAAGAATACAAATATCTTCAGTATTTTCTCTATAGCACAATAGTGTGTAATGTTTGCTTCAGAAGTTCATGAAAGTCTGGGTTCAATTCTGTACCTTTGACCTCCTATCATTCTTGTTTTCAGGAAAGTTTAAAACTTGTTATGCTCTGCTAACAGCTTCTCACCCTAACATCTGTACACATGGACTCATATGCATAATTATATTATAGTCGACCAAACAGATTCTGTTTCAAGTGACACACTTTGTGAACACATGATCATCCTATAGCACTAGTGTTACACAAACACAGATCATCCTATAGCACTAGTGTTACACAAACACAGATCATCCTATAGCACTAGTGTTACACAAACACAGATCATTCTTCATTATTTAACAGGCATGTTCAGTAATTTGTCAGCCAAATGGATCATTTCCCAAGACACTCATTTCGTACCTATCCAAACAATAAATAATTCTTAAGCATTCCAGGTAAAGAAAACAGAGATCCGTGAAAGTAGAAACAAGGCATGTAGATCAGGACTGCTGTATATGAATAAGAAAACAAACTTATGAGAGAGTCTTATTTTTGTTTAATATCATACAATGCATAATAGTCAGACATAAATAATGACATCACAAAAGGACTTGTATAGAACAATGTCATGATTCAAGAAGAGATTCTGTATACATGTACCTGAAAGACATAATTTATTAAATTGACAAAATGTACTTTACTTATTATAATTGCAAACAAATCCTTGTTTATTTGTTGATGGATTTTACCCTTGGTTTCATTCAGACCTATGTTCAGATACAACATTACATTTGTTGAAATGTGTTTACAAATCTTAGAAATTCTCATTTCAAGTTTTGACTGCACAAAACAGAAGGCACTATTTAGTTCAATACTTTATCATTTGTTAGCATACCGTACTTATCAGACAGAACGAGAATACTATTTTACAATTTGCAGTTGTCATTTGTACAAAAGGGATTACTAATCTTGAATGTAACCCCTGGTATACTGCTATATACCAGAGTGTTCTTTTTAAAAGCATTAACATGTGGGAGATATATATACAGTGTACACAAACAGAATGTAGAACCAAGTAATCATTCTATTAATCTATTTCCAAATGTAATCCATTGGTAAAATGAGAAATAGTGCAATAGAAAACAATAAATATTTTAATAATTTTTACTTTTTTGAAGGAATAATTTCCTCTTTTAATTATAGGTAAAAGATAAAACCTCCCACTAATATATTATATAAACGATTAACTAGTGGAATTTAAATAGGAACATTAAAAAAAATCCAGAAAAAAACATATTTGATTTTTAAAAAGAAAAATAATATTCCAAATGTCCCAACAATATAAAATAACTGTAACAAGTACACTTTAAATATTAATACATTTACATTAGGGGGATAGATTAATGCATGAAGATGATGTTACCAACATTTAGGTAGGTTTAAGAAACTATATTTGATATTAATATACCATAAACTTACGAACCTTAGTGCACAGAATATAAGAAAGTAAAGAATATGTATTTACAATCGGGGTATTTCTCTATCACATATTTCTTAAATGTCATCACAAGTCTTGTAGACGTGTTCTGTACATGCCGTTACTGAGTATTTTAGAAACAATCAGTATCAAACTTCAGGCCTTTTAAGGCTATTGCTGATTTGCATGTACTATTGTTATAACATGCCGTCAAAGCTCAGGAATCACATACATAATATGTACAATACATGTGATATAATGTGTTAAACATGTTAAACCTTGCATTTATTTATTTCCATTATTAATTAATTTTAAGCTATTATAGCATATCATGTTTATTGAGTTGCAGCCAATGAAAGAAAAGAATAATAATGACATAAGGTAATGTGTTAAACCTTGCATTTTTTCTTTCCATTATTAATTAATTTTAAGCTATTATAGCATATCATGTTTAATGAGTTGCAGCCAATGAAAGAAAAGAATAATAATTACATTTCAGATATAATGTGGTAAACCTTCCATTTTTCTTCTTTCCATTATTAATTAATTTTAAGCTACTATAGCATATCATGTTTATTGAGTTGCAGCCAGTGAAAGAAATGAATACTACCGTAATTACATTTCAGTAATAATAATGTGGGTGAATATGGAGTTTACCGTCACTGCAGGAATCTTTCACCCATTTACAATGATATAATAATAAGTAATAAGATATAAATAGACTAAACTGCAAAAAGAAAATTAAAGTTAAAAAATGAAAGAAATATGGACCTCTCCCGTAATTTAAAAATACCTGTGTTTGTCCTATGGTAGGTAAATGTTTATTATTCAAATGTTTATTATTCCTAAAATTGATGAAAGGAGAGCCACAATTATTAAGAAAATATTATTGAATGAATTTTGCCAGAATTTTATTGACTTCAGTTATAAATTCAAAGGAAGCAAACATCATCAATTAAGGTCAAACATCATCAATTAAGGTCAAACATCATCAATTAAGGTCGCTAAAAATTACATAAAATACAAAATTACTGTAAATTCCTATTTTGGATGAAAATTATTGACATGGAAAAGTTTAATGTTAATTTTTTTTATTAACATACCAGTAATCTTTATTTAACTAAGCATCCATGGTAGCACAGAAAATTGTATGGATCTTCTCATTTCTTATCCAGTAACATGCCCCGAGATTATGAAACTTTTCATAAAACGTCATGCAAATTTTGAGATTGTAATGAAATTGTACTCAGAAAGTTTTGTAATCTCAGGGCCAGATTATTGTGAATTATTACTCGGAGAACCGTCTTCTCCAGTAGTATAGAACAACAGAAGAGGCCCCGAGATTATGAAACTTTCTGAGTACGATTTCATGCTCAAATTCAGATTTGTTATGGAGATTTGTGAACAAAAAACTTTGAGTAGAACATTAAATAATACTCAGAAAAGTTTCGTAATCTTGGTGCCTGGCTTCCGTATGTATGTATCACATTTTAAAAACGCATTATTCACAACTGTATTGTACATGGGCAAACATCAGCCAAATTTACATATAAATAGGTAAGCTCTTTACAAAGATTTCTCACAGTGCTTCATCAAGTGCATGTCCTGTACAATGATACGATTCAATGAGATTCCAATATAAAAACTGTCCATGTTAAAGATAGATCGGTTTTCGTGGGTCGCCACACTGTACCGGTATATATAATATACATGTACACAGGGAAGAGATGTTAGCTTGGAAATAAGTCTGCTGTCCGTGTGGAGAAATGGGAATGGAGAAACAGCAACTGTCATGGACGCCGATCACGTGGTTTTAGTACCGAGGAAATACACACATTTTTACGGTATTAAGAGACACAGGATATTTTTTGGGTCACATTCAGGGCCAAGCGGAAATCCACGGGTGAGTTTTGACATGGCAGTGGGATGAGGTGTTTATTGCACTGTCCCTGAACGCTCGGCTACAACACAAAGTGCTGAGGATGGTTCAATGGCTGAAGTTCGCTGGAGTCGGCAAAATGCATGTTTCGTAAAATGTCCATGCGGCCGATATTTTTCAGGGCTTGTATTAACACCCCAACAGTGGCAGAATCACTCTTGCTCCAGTCCTGAATCATATGCCGCACCGGAACTATGGAATCTTGCTTAGATTTGGATTCAAACCCGGATATTTTCCTAGTGTTGAAACCTGAAAGATGAAGAAAATATATCATGAATATGTACGCATGGTATCAAATTATTTTCTTCTGAGAACATATATATGCATAAAATTAAACTATTGCATAATAATAATAATAATAATAATAAATAATTATAATAATAATACAAAATAATAATAACCATTCATATAGCATAAACATCCAAAGCGATTTTGGAAAACTTTGCAATCGTCAAAACTAAACATTTGCTGTTTGATCAACCCAGTAAACATTTTGGTTTGTGGATTACTATTGCCCTAGTACTCCTGTGGATGCCAATCTTCTATGTGGTTCAGGTTATCATTGTACAATATAATTAATATTAAACTTTACTATATTTTATTCTTATTCAATTCCAATACTATTACGGTAGTTACCAGCGTGATTTCCAGGGTGTACAGGTTTTTATAAGCTGAAATTTCTCGTAGGCCCCTAGTATTTTAAAATGGAAAATTTATATTGCTGCATTTAGTGAGTATACCAGACAAAAATAATTCCGAATAATTACTGGTATAAGATCTCAAACCATACTATAGTTTTTACATGTTTGTACAAATATTCTATTAAGTACCTTTTATTGCATAAGAATTTCACATACATCAAATTTATATTGCTGCATTTAGTGAGTATACCAGACAAAAATAATTCAGAATAATTACTGGTATAAGATCTCAAACCATACTATAGTTTTTACATGTTTGTACAAATATTCTATTAAGTACCTTT